>CABHPQ010173002.1:0-40024 GCA_902168405.1 Peromyscus aztecus
TGCCTGAGTCCCACTCAGTCTCCTCCTCGCTCCTCTCTAAGCTCTGAGCACTGCATGTATCATGTAAAGAAACTGAGATGCAAGGTCCCAGACAGACAGGGAGCCAAGCTAGGTCTTCAATGCTGATCCACAACTGTCAATCCCCAGGGACCTGCCAGGGTAGCTGACCTGGGCAGGACACGGTGATGCTCCTGAAAGTGGTGTCCCGCCTACCCTGCCTCTCCATTCTCTGTCCCCTGCTTGCTCAGGTGCCTCCAGGATGTTACCACCCTTGCCCCCCACATTCCCTGATGTTCTTGTCCAGCAACAGCCTGCAGCAGGAGCAGTCACAGGAGATGAACCCACCGCGGATGGTGAAAATAGCTCTACAAGGCATGTCAGCCATTAAGGACAAACCCTAGGAACGAACAGGTGTCATTGCCTGGGTCGGGGGTGGGGTGGGGTGGGGCTGTCTTTTGCCTTCTCTGCCCTGATCCCTTCCATAGTTCCCATAACCACCACCAGGCCTGCACATCACCTTCCTAAACATGTAGGCCAGAGCCCTCTGCCCTCAGCCTGGTGGGTGGGGTCTGTGAAAAGTAGGACCCTGAGATGGCATTTTAATGAGTCTCCTCCATGGACAGGCCCACCCCCTGATCCTGCATGAGGTGGTAGGGAATGCCTGGGCTGCAAGTAGGGATGGAGACCTTGGTTGGGGGGGAGGTACTGAGTAGACCTGGAGGAAAAAGAGAGCATTTTCCTGCCTTCCAAGAGGCTGGGCCAGGCAGGTCAGAAGGGTCAGGGTGGCGTGAGAGTGAGAGAGCTCGGAGTGTTGCTAACTTTTTTCTCCTGGTAGCTTTTTGAGACAAGGTTTCTATAGATAGCCCAGGTTGGCCTTAGATTCACAGCAATCGTGACGTGGCGAATGAGGTTCCTGCAAGGCAACAGTGCCTGTGTCCTTCTCTGAGGTTCCCGGGACCCCTCACGTTCCTACGTGTCTATGGAGTTCATTGGGTGGCCAGTGACTTGGAGACTGAGGCTGGGCCGTGATGGTCTTGGGCCAGCTGCTTCCCTTTGGCGTGGCCTTGGCTCCCCGGGGGAGTAGGAAATGATAATGGGTCAGGATGGCACCCGATGCCGTTACATACGCAGAGGCTGTGTGCACAGTCAGTGCTGAATAAACGAGGGAGGTGCTGTTCCTTCTTCCTCCTTCACAGTGTCTTCAGTGCGTCGTGGAGACCGGTGCCGGCAGGCACGACGCAGCAGCAATGGCTGCACTCCCGCACCTGGCTGGGAGTGAGGGGCCACTTAGCATGACCACTCAAGAGAGGCATAGTTGTGGTCATGCCAAGTGGTCCCTCACCCCCACTCAGGCTCGTGAGTGGACTCGTGGACTCTGCTCCCAGCTGTTCACCCAAGACATGGAATCTATAGGTACACATCCATAGAAAGATGTGACCAAAATGTACATTGTCGCTTCATTCGTAATAACCAACTGCCAGAGGTCCCCAGTGCTTCCAGACAGAAGATGGTAAAAGCAACTGAACCATGGAGCGTCCATGTGTGGAGTAGCCCCTGGCAGGAGAACACGGCTCCCCATGTGGCCATGTGAAAGCATTTATGTGGCCATGGAGTGTTCAGGAGGAGGGAGCTCAGAGAAGGACATACACACCAGTGTACTCTGCACCCCATCCACTGTGTCAGGACAGCGGTCAACTTTGGTGGGCCATGATTTGGAGGGGACGTTAGGCGGCTTTGGGAGCACCCAGTTTAAAAGTCCATCAAGCTACACACTTGGAACCCAGGGTCCCTTTCTGCTCCGGTCTCATATTTCAAGATGCTTCCTGTTCAGAGAGCTGTGGTGGAGGAAAAGGCCAGGCCTGCATCAGGAAGAAGGTGGGTCCCTGTTTCAACATTGCTGTGAGCAACCAGGTTAGTGCCACTACTCATCTCCCTGGAAGGCCCTGAAGGAGACACCGCAGACACATGATGGCCACCGGTGCTGTCACAGGCTGTTAGGAAGGCCCAGGGGAAAGAGCTGAGCTCAGAGGTGGCACCTCATTCAGTATAGAGTTCCAGAAGACTTCTTGGAGGAGGTGACAGGCACCTGCAGAACTAGTGCACATAAAAACCAAAGCCAGCTAGCCATGTGACTTACACCTGTAATCCAGACACTGGGTAGGCTGAGGCAGGCTGGTCACAAGTTCCATGCCAGCCTGGGCCACGGAAAGATCCTGTCTCAAAAAAACGATTGAAGCAAAACAAAACAGCCACAGCTCTTGGGTGCACACTGTAGCCTGCTGGCCACATCTCCATGACTCCCACTGGCCTCCCTGCTGCCATGCGGCAGTCACCCTGGGGCTCGGTACTGCTCTTCCTTCCCAAGTACCCATCACACTCCCTCCCACTTCCTCTTTGGGTCAAGCTGGTCCCGCTCCCATTTGGGATAAATGACTACCATACTCAGTACCCCAACACCACTTATCTTCTTATTTTATTTCTTACTGTCGTGTGTGTGTGTGTGTGTGTGTGTGTGTGTGTGTGTGTGTGTATGTGTGTGTGTGGTGTGTATTCCCTTCAGAGCTATGTGCTCACAGGCTGCCACCGATTGAAAAGGAGAGAAAGCTGCTCATCCTCAGTGTTCTGCTAAGGACACATTAAATGGGAACATGCTGGCTATCTGTGTGTGGTTAAATCAATCACACTATGAAGATTAATTTTATCATCCTCTGTCATTTTTAATTCATGGCTGCTGAAATGTCAAAGGGTCTGCCAGCCCCTGGGAGCATGGTTGCTCTTCTGTTCATAGGGACACCCCACATGAGGTAAACAGTAGGCACCCCACAAAGTGCCTGCTGTAGAAAGACTGATTGAATGAATGAATGTCTCTGCACCGTTCTCCTGAAACTGCCTGCTCTGGAGTCCTGGGGGTCCCAAGCCATGGGGAATGGTTAGAGTTGGTGACCCTTTCCCAAATAGGCCCCAGTCCCTTTTCCTAGGCCTGGATTTCTCCATGTTAGGCCTGTGGCTGGATTAGAGATCAGGAGGGTCCAGTTGCTTTACCGCAGCTTCCTTCCCTCTGGGCCGTTTTAGAGGGTGGGCAAGGGAGGCAAGGTGGACCCTGTGCCATTGGGGTGGCTGCTAGGGACCTGAAGAGAACTCTATGGGGCTGCCAGAGCCCCACCCACCCTAGTTGGGGAGAGGAGCTGGCCTCTGTGGCCCCTATGCATTTCATCCCGCCCCTGGGCACAGACCCCAGCCCCTGGCTCTCCCCACAGAAGGAAGGCTTAGTTCGGGGCCTCCGGGAAAACCACAATTTGCTCCTGACATGACATACTGACGGGTTTCTGGCGGCCGTGCCCCCTTTGTGTCCGCGAGCTGCTGTAGATATATAAGGGCTGCCCCTGGGCTCAGGTGTGGAGCAGCTGACAGGAGGTGGGAACCCACCTGCAGAGCAGGAGGAACAGGCTGGTAAGGTGGCTCCATGTGGTCCCATGTGGCCCTAGGTGGTCCCAGATGGCTCCAGGTGGCCTGGCTTCATCCTAACCCCCTTCACAGACCTAGTGACTCTTACTGCCTCATCTGAATAATGGGCACAGAATGAATCACTTTCAGTGGGAAGAGGGGCCTGGGAGCATCTGGAAGGCAAGAGGAGGGAATCCCCCATCTCACAGATCTGTAGTCCTTGCTGTATAAGGCTATGGCAGGGCTGGCTGAGCTAGGGCCCAAATCACCCATGACAGAGTTCCAGGCCAGCCTCTTTCTCTAAATCATGGGATTTGACTGCCTTCCTACCATCCTGGTATTTTTTCCTATGAGAGACCCTAGGGTGGCAAGGCCACTCAGGGTCACATCTTAGTAAACAGGATTTACAGTCAAGTTTGTTGCTGGGTCATGTGGTACCTATTGGGCACCTTTGTGCCAAGGAGAAGGTCTGGGTTGACTCAGTCTGGGTTGACTCAGTCTGTACTAGAACCTGCAACTTGGTGACTGAAGAGCTACTGGATCCTACCCTCACCCATGACAGGTGCCCTTCCAGCCCATGTGAGAGGTGCACGGAGGCCCAAGACACAGTCTCCTCCTTCCTGTAGCTTACAGAGTTGGCCAGCAAGGATATGGGCACATTTGAGTAAATGCAACTTGTGAGAAGTACCTCCAAATATATATCCCAGTGATTGGTAGGATTCTCCACCGCATAGGGGAAGCATTGCATTGTCCAGCACGGCTTCCAACGCCTGCATGGGATCCCTTTTTGCAGGTGGGAAAATTGTGGCCCAGAAACTGGAGGTAAGGGGAGGAGAAGACAGCAAATCTGACAGACTAGGAGTCAGCCATGAAGTGACACAGAGACCTCCTAGCAACTGGAATAACATGTGCAAAGGCCCTGGGGTAGGGCAGTATTTAGTATATTTAAAACCAAGGTGGTGAAAGAGATTTGTGAGTAATAGTGAGGAGCCCTGGGCCTCATCCCTTGGGTAGTGGGAGCCACTGAGGGGCAACTAGTGTGAGGGAATAGATGGAGCTACACCTGAAGGGAAATCAGCTCTGTGGATTTATAGTTATAACCAGCTGTTTACACTCTGCCTTCACCCTGTTTTCCATGTCAGTGACAACTGGAATAGAGGTGGAGAGGAGGGATACATTAGACTGAGTGCTGTGTGTCTCTGACCAGCTAGTCCTGAAACGGCATTGGCAGCCCACAAGGAAGCAGCCTGGAGCCACCGCTCCCTCCCTGCTGTCAAGGAGGGTCTCGCTGAAGCATTTACCCCAGACCCTGCCAGGCTTACAGAGCCACATGACAACTATTAAGTCACGTGGGTTCAGAGTGGAATGTTGGTCCTGCTGGTGGTTAGCTCTTGGTTGAGTTCCCTCCAGTTTCTGGGCCACAATTTTCCCACCTGCAGAAAGGGATCCCACGCAGGCGTTGGAAGCCGTGCTGGACAATGCGATGCTTCCCCTATGCGGTGGCTGGATAGGGCAGGAATAAAGTCCACACCTGGCTATCCAGGAAGGAAAGAGGGCTCCAGAGCAGCAGTGACAGTGATGGAGAGCAGGAGGGGACAGGCTGGGTGTGCAGACCTGGAAAAGTCTCCCCCCTCCCCCACAGGTGTGCAGCTGACGATGCTGGGTGTGTACACCCTGCTTCTGCTCTGGGGCCTGGCCACTCCGAGCCTGGGGCTGCTTGAGACAGTGGGCACACTTGCTCGGATTGACAAGGATGAACTGGGCAAAGGTGAGCCAGGGGCAGGTGGGCAGGCTGGGAGGGGTCCAACCGTGACTGTTGGCATCACTGACAGCTATTCGAGCTGAGGCTCTCAGTGCTCGGCTGACGTACTCCGCTATATTCTGTGAGCACCCTGGAGCTCCCAGCCAGCAGCACACTCTGGCTTGGGCTTGCTCTCCAGCTCCTCCAGTGGCCATGATGCCTCTTCCTGGAGCAGAGAACTGGGCTGTGCGGAGCTGCCTAGGGCTGGGGACAGGCATGGAGAAGGGACTGGCTGTGTCGTATCCCCACCTCTTGTATTTGGGGTGACCATCTCAGGGACAGTGCAGGGTTACCCACACTTCACCCTGCCCACAGTCACAGAGTCAGGCTGTGGACCTCAAGGTTGGGGTTGCTCCTGCACTGCCATCAAATCCCTTGATCCACTCTCCATTCCGGCTGCCGGGTAGCACTGGAATTTGGAGCCTGAGTTTGACTCAGGGCCTCACATTGTGTTTGCTCTGACACTAGACAGTGTCTGCCCCTTTCTGGTCTTTTGTTTGTCTTTAGATGCAGGGAATGTCAGGGGGGCGTGATCATTATTTCCTGACACTCCCTGGGTACCATAAGTGGGGCCAGTGGGAGGAGTTCCCACCCCTTGAATGTGACATGTCAATCCTAGTGGAAACAGCTCCCGAAGCTCAGAGGAAAGGGCAGAGGCTTTGGTCCTGGTCCTCAGGGTGGAGGAAGAGTTTATTGAATCTTCTCCTTCCCACCTTCTCTGTAGCCATCCAGAACTCACTGGTTGGGGGCCCTATTCTACAAAATGTCCTGGGAACAGTGACATCGGTGAACCAGGGCCTCCTGGGCGCAGGAGGGTTGCTTGGAGGCGGCGGCCTGCTGAGCTACGGGGGCATCTTCAGTCTTGTGGAGGAACTCTCTGGGTGAGGCCTCAGGGCTCTGAGGGGTTCTGCAGGAAGGCTTGTCCCTACCTGCCACTGGGAAGAGGGGCTGTGATCACTGGTAGGCAGTGAGGTGGTACAGGAAGGTGGGGGAGAAGATAACTGTGAGCCTGGCAGGGCTCGGATAGCCTCACGCCACTGTCACTCAGGTGTGGGTGGAGACAATTGCAGTTGCTTGCTGTGTGACCCTGGGAAGGTTGCTTGGTTTCTCTGGGCTAACCCAGGTGTCTGGCTGGCTCCTTCCTTCGTCTCTTTTGGGTGTCTGTTCAGAAGACTCTGGTCGTGCCGAGTTCCTCCTCAGCCCCTCCACACTTCAGGGTCTCTAGGGGACGCTCACTCTGTACACACCATACATTTTACTGGTTTATCGTCACCACAGTAGATTATAAAACCAAGGAGAGGAATTCTCATCTGAGATGTTCCCTGGAATGCCCTCATTGTATAAACAGGGCTTTGTGATAAGTTTGGAATGAAAGAAATGAGCAAGTGGTTAATACTTTGAGCAGAACAGTCACCAGCAGGGGTTTCTAGGTGACCCTAAGCGCTGCTGGTAAGTTGGTCTACCAAATGCAGAGATGAGACATGTGTCAACTCCCTCCGCAGGTGAGTGGGTGGAAGCCACACAGGGAAGGTCCTTGCTGTGCTCACTCAGTGGTGGAGGGGACTATGTTTGTGTACGACTGCAACCCACATGCTTGGCCACGGCTGGAGCGAATCAGGGCATCTAGTCAGTCGAGGAGCATAGGCTTGTGGTGACAGAGGAGATGGGGGCCTGGCCCCCACATAGCACCCACATCTAAAAGGGGCGCTGGTGACAGCTGAGAGCGCTCAGCTTCGTTGAGTCACTCTGAGGTAGACCTTGTCAGTGTCCGGGTTTTACACATGTGGACGTTGAGACACAGCAGCAGTGTGATGTTTTCCCAGTCACAGTTAGGTAGCCACAGAGCAGGGGTGTGAAGTGTCCTGGTTGGATACCACGCTATCAGGGCAGCGTTAATACGTATGCAGCAGGCCAAAGAGAACCATGTATTCAGTGAGCACTCAATAAACGCTATCACTATTATTAGATTCCACATCTCTCCATACCTCCCTGGCTGAGTGAGCCTCCTATCGTCCTTGCTTCAAGGAGCTGTGGAATGTGCCAAAGCCTGATATGACAGGGCTGTAAGCTACAGGCTGAGAACCAGGAAGGAGGACTTCCTGGAGGAGGGGATGTCTGTCTGAAATCAGGAAACCCAGGAGGACTCAGCCAGCTGGAGGAGAGTGCCAAGTTAAAGGGTGTCAGGAATGGGAGCTCCAGACAGGAACAGTGAGAATGAGCTGGAAGGATAATAGGAAATCCCTTGTAGGGTGTTCTCTGGGTGGGACCCAACGTCACAGGCAGAGACCTAATGAGGGCTGAGGAGGCTGCCAGATAGGACACGGCCTCCAACTGTGATGCTGGGGTTACATGGCTCAGCCCGGACCACACCGGGAATCCGCTGGTCGGGGTCCGACCAGGCCCCGGCGTATGTAGGAGTGAGCAACCTACTCCACCCCTTCTCCAGGCTGAGGATAGAGGAACTTACTCTGCCCAAAGTGTCAATCAAGCTGCTGGCAGGGTTCGGGGTGCAGCTGACCCTGCACACCAAGGTTAGCCTGCACGGCTCCGGGTGAGTGTGCTTCTGGGAGCCCCCATCCACTGCCCCCCCCATTTTCCCTACCCTGCTTCCTTCCCAAAGGATTCCCATTCTGTTTCTCTTGGGCCCCACTCTATTCCATTCCCTCAGAGGACCCCACCTCATTGATGATCCCCAGACTTCCATGGCGTTTCTCAGGCCCTCCTCCACTGCCTGAGGTGGGGAAGAGGGGGGTGCAGGTGCTTGGGGACCAGGCCCCCTGCCATCCAGGCCCAAGGATGGAGTGGGCATGGCCTGGGCGTGGTGAGATGGGGAAGGTCTGGGAGGCAGGCCATACTCATTTTGGGGGTCTTGCAGTCCTCTGGTGGGCCTCCTGCAGCTGGCAGCCGAAGTGAATGTGTCCTCGAAGGTGGCCCTGGGCATAAGCCCACGGGGGACACCCATCCTGGTCCTTAAGCGCTGCAACACACTCCTGGGCCGCATCAGTCTGACGTCAGGGTGAGTCTCTGGCTTGGGACCAGCTTGTACACCTCCAGCCTGTCTCCCAGCTCTGCCTGAGATGTCATGCTGCCCTGCAGCCCCAGGCTTTGTCCCAGGCATGAGAACCAAGCCATAGCTCACAGCACACCTACTCCAGAGTGACGTCCTTTTTCTGTCTCTAGGCTCCCTATCTCCCAGAATCTCTGTCCCTGCTCTCAGCATGGAAGAGCCTCAGCTTTGCCCCCAACTTGTGTGATTCTGGGACCATGGCTCCATGTCAGGGCCTCTGTGTCTCCTTCTGTGTCGGCACAGACCTTCACATCCACCTGCCCATACTCGTGACCAGCCTCACTCTAGGGAGAGAGCAGAGCCCCTGCAGGGCAAAGGGTCTTCCCAAGGTCTCAGACGCAGATGAGGCGGGCATAGAAGCTGGTCTCTGACCGCTGTGCTCTCCTCCCTTGGCCCACTCCTCCTCTGTCTCCCTGGCACTGTCTTCATCCTAGGCCAAGCCCCGGCTCCCCGACCTTGCTGGCTGGGTGTTAGCTCCAGGAAAGGATGGAGGTCCTCTGTAAAGGCTTTAACAGGGATGGGGGCTTTGGGCTTCTTAAATTCCAGTGTCTGTTCTGATGGTCTTTGGGTAGTAAGCCCAGGGTACTGCTGCTGTCTGGGAATGTGGCTTTGTGCTGGCATGACCCTGTATCCCCATGGTCTCCAGACAGGTCTGAGCCCAACCAATATCGCTTATCCTCAGGGTATCAACCCGTTCATTCATTCATTCATTCATTCATTCATTCTTTATTGAGCCTCATGCTAAGCCAGACATTGCTGCGCAGGCAAATGACCCTTGCCTACAATTGTTGGGTGGGACAGCGGGGGATGGGGGTGGGGGTGGTCGGACACTTCCGGAGCACAGGCTGCATAGTAGGCATGTGTGGGTCCCTCTCTAATCTGGCAGTGGCACAGGATAGGATGAGGCTGTCTAGCCAGGGAAGCTAAAGCCTTGGGTGGACCATGGGAAGGTGGAGCCAGGGCTTAAACACAAGTCCCCAGAGCCCCTGGCAACCTCACCAAAGGAAGAGACAGGAGAAAGGCAGAGCCCCTGGTCCACCTGGCCTACCGTCCACCTTCACGTCTCCTCCACCCAGGCTGCTGCCCACACCGATCTTTGGGCTCGTAGAACAGACACTGTGCAAAGTGCTGCCCGGACTGGTGAGTTTGTGCCCGCCCCCCTCCCCCACCTCGGGCTGCCAAGGGCAGTTAGCTGGCATCCCTAAGACATGTGAGGAGAACTGTGTGGGTAGAAGTGGATGGATAGTCTACCCTGGACTGAAGGAAGCAGTGTGGCCATGGGAGGGGAGAGGACATCTCAGGTGGACCCAAGGAGGTTCATCCCGGGCTCTGGGGCTGTGTGTGGGCACCTGGCGCTGTGTGCTGGAAGCGCTTTTGCCAGAGTCCTTGGCTGTTACTCTGGGTGGGGTTGTGCTGTGGCTTCTCTGTCCCGTCCTCCTCTTGGGCTGCCCAGTGCTGCAGGTTACACCAGCTGCCTGCCTGCAGCCATTCTCCCCCCAGTGCCGAGCTGGAGCTTGGGTACCAGTCTTGTCTCACCCTGTCCTATGTGTCTGCCGATAACTGTGACCTTGGCAGGCAGCCCTTCATCTCCGACCCCAACTGTAGACTGAGGTGCTGGGCTGGAGTCTCCCGCGGGTGGGCCAAGTGCCTGCTTGGTGCATTCACAACACAGGCTTCAGGGAGTGCAGGGCGGAGTGTGACGGGTTTTTTGGGTGACAGGGAAGATGAGGTACCTTGGGACTTCTGACCACAGCTCTTCTGGGGTGGCAGGACCTGCGACTGTAGAGGGAACAGCAGCTATTGTGACCTTGCTTCAGTGGCCCCTGTAATCTCTACCGCACACCCCCCAACAACCTTTAGCACTTCCTAATGGGGTTCATGTAACAAAGATGTGAAATTGGGTGCCCATATGCGCTGCGCCCTCCGTCCCCAGCCTGTCTCCACACTCTGCTTTGCTTTGAGCCTCAGCACCACAGAACCAGGCGTTTTGGAGAGAGGCAGCTGTCTCCTGCCCCAGGCAGGGTGCACCCTGATCTCTCCAGTGACCTCCGTCTCCTCCTGTACAGCTTTGCCCTGTGGTAGACAGCGTGCTAAGTGTGGTGAACGAACTCTTGGGGGCTACGCTGAGTAAGTTGGGACCCTGCCCCTCCTCTGTGATCCTTCTCTCACCATTGAGCAGGTGGCCATGGAGGGAAGTGGGGGTAAAGGGGACTCTTCCTCCTCAGACTGTCCACTCCACTTTGGGGCAATCTCTGGAAGCCCTAGGGTGGAGACCTAGGAAGGGGTACTAAGGAGGATGTCTAGGGAGGAGTCCAGCTGCCACAGGGTGCAGAGCCTCAGGGCAGCCACATCTGAGATCTCCACCTGCTGGCTGTTGCAGACAGACAGACACTGAGCACTCAGGGTCTGCAGACAGACAGACACTCACTAAGCACCCAGGGTCTGCAGACAGACAGACACTCACTGAGTACCCAGGGTCTGCAGACAGACAGACACTCACTGAGCACCCAGGGTCTGCAGACAGACAGACAGACAGACACTCACTGAGCACCCAGGGTCTGCAGATAGACAGACACTCACTGAGCACCCAGGGTCTGCAGACAGACAGACACTCACTGAGCACCCAGTGTCTGCAGACAGACAGACACTAACTGAACACCCAGGGTCTACAGATAGACAGACACTGAGAACTTGGGGCTGAAACAGGAGGCAAAGTTTCTCTGTGGAGATGGAAGCCGCAGGCCCAGAGGCTTCAGCAAGGCAGTCACGGCCGTGCAGCCCAGTGACTCCATCTCTCTGCTTTGTGGAGACCTCTGTACTTGGAAGTATGAGAAGGTACAGGGCAGGATGGTGCTCTGGCCACACCTCCATCAGGCAGGCATGGATCAGCCACAGCAGTCCTAAAAACAGGAACACAGGCTTTGTCACTGTGTGGCCTCGGGCTGTGGACTTCCACCAGCTAGGTGAGATGGGGTGACAGCAGCACCCCAATGAGTTCTGGGTTAAAGGTAAGTATGCAGCAGGTGCTCAGTAAATGACAGTTCCTGGCAGCTGGGTTGAGGTTGTCCTGTCTGCCCTCTCTCCTGCAGGCCTGGTGCCCCTTGGGCCTCTGGGGTCCGTGGAGTTCACTCTGGCTACACTGCCCCTCATCTCCAACCAGTACATTGAACTGGACGTGAATGTGAGTGTCTCAAGATCAAGTCAGCAGGGTCAATGAGGGAGCCACAAAGGTGGATGGGGATCCTGGGCAAGGCCAGGAGGCTGAGCAGTCACGGACCCTCCTGTCTCTGTTGTCTTCTGCCCTGTAGCCCATCGTGAAGAGCATAACTGGTGATGTCATTGATTTCCCCAAGCCACGCCTCCCAGTCAAGGTGCCCCCCAAGGAGGACCATACCTCCCAAGTGACTGTCCCACTCTACCTCTTCAGCACCGTGTTTGGGCTCCTGCAGACCAACGGTGCCCTCGACCTAGACATAACCCCTGAGTTGGTGAGTGGGATACAGGGATGCTGGGTAGGGACACCTGCTCCCCGGCCTTGGCAGAGCTGGCGCTGAGTTTCTCCATAGTCACTCACAGCCTTGCTTAGCCTGTTCTCTGTAAGTGAGGGTTGGGTGTGTTTAGAGCACACACACTGTTGTCCACCCTGTCCTAGAGGAGGATGTCAACAATCCTTCATACCTTCACTTCTGAAGCCTTCTAAACTCAGCCCTCCAGAAAGCCACCCCCAACAGCCAGAACTGGCATAGAGTGAAGCCAGCTTTCCTCCCGTTCTTGCACCAATGAATCTTTCTTGAGTGTAAGCTATTTTACACTAATATAGGAATGGCTAACATCTCGTCTACTTTCTTAAGAGTAGATTTGAGTTGGAGAAAAAAAAAGCTAGGGTTAGACTTTGCCTACGGTCGCTTTCACTTTTGTTCTGGAGCTTCTGGGACTTCCTTGCTTCTGTTCCAGTGGTTTAAAAGGCCTGGACTCTAGAAGCCCCACAAGAGGCATTTTCTTGGTCTCAGCTTACCTGGAAGAGTGAGCTTTGAGCTATGGGAAGGCCTCACATACAGCTTAGGCTTAAGGCAAGAGGGTTGGCCTGTCATCTCATGCAGGTGGGAAGGAGTCTCTAGGAGTCTTTAGCTGAGCATAAGGCAGAGTCTAAAGGAGGGAAATGTGTCTGTTGTGGAATATTCGTTTACATTGTAAAGATGTATTTTTGCCAAGGTGGTTAATAGCTAGGTATGAGGTATAGGTGGGACTTCCTGGCAGAGAGAGAGAGGAGAGAGGAGAGAGGAGAGAGAGAGAGAGAGAGAGAGAGAGAGAGAGAGAGAGAGAGGAATCAAGGAGACACCAGGAGATGCAAGACAAGTTGGAGGTACAGAATGAAAGGTAAGAAGTCACATGGTAGAATGTAGATTAAAAATATGGGTTAATTTAAGATACACGAGCTAGTTAGAAACAAGCCTAAGCTATGGGCTGAGCTTTCATAATTAATAGTAAGTCTCCATGTCATTATTTGTGGCCTGGAAGAACAGAGAAAGACTCGATATATATGGAGCCACGCATTGGGTGTCATATGTAGCAAGTCTTTTTCTGTACCACCCGCTCCCAAATAACAACATGGAGACTTATAATTAATCATGAAGCTCGGCCTTACCTTAGGCTTGTCCCACTAGCTCTTATAACTTACATGAACTCGTTTACTTTAGTCTACATTCTGTCACGTGACTTGTTACCTCATATCTCTGTACTGCTCATGCTGCTTTCTCCGCATCTGGTTAGCGACCCCAACTTTCTTCCTCTCTGAGTCCTCTCTGTCCCCAGAAGTCCTGCCTAACCTCTTCCTGCCTAGCCATTGGCCATTCAGCTCTTTAACCAATCACAGCGACACATCTTCACACAATGGAAAGGAATATTCCATAGCATGTGTCATTGAATGACCTATGACTGCGGCTGTGAGCTCTGTGATGTGACGTCATCCCAGAACACATCTTAAGCTGTCACCATCATGGTGTGTTGGCTGAGCCCGAGAGTGCTCCTGGAGCCCTGGGGTCAGAGTGCGGACAGATCTGTTCTTATAGGTGGTTTATGTGGGGTCACTATTGCTTAGCAATCTGATAGGACCGTGGTGACCACTACTACCTAGCTACCCCAAAGGCCCAGTGTGACCACACTTCCTAACATTTCAGCTAGAGCTGGAAATCTCATCTGAACCCCCTGACGTATAAAGACTGGAAATGGTCATATTCATGAGTGATCACTGGGGTGATGGACAAGGACGCCTGGGGCCAAACCTGTACTTTCTGCTAGGGTCTGGCAGCAATGAGAGGGGTCTGATAGCAGGCAGCTCAGTTGCATATCCTGCACATCCTGGTCTGCCGTTAGCCAAGGATAGACCCTGGGCAGAGCTTTAGCATCCCTTGTATAAAGCGAGGGTAGTCTTAGCTCAGCTGCTGAACTGCTGTGTGGGCGGTGCAAGGGAGGCTGGGAAGAGCGTTCCACACCATCTGGCACCTGGTACAGGGTCAGTCATCACTAAGAGGTGGGAGTGTCTGTAGTGAGCCAAGGTGGGAAGGACATACTCCTGGCTTGCACACATGCACGGGGATTCCTTCCTTCTCTAACCTCTTGTTTGCTCTCGCGTCCAGGTTCCCAGAAATATCCCGCTGACAACGACCGACCTGGCAGCTTTGGCCCCCGAGGTGCGTGGCCCTCTTAGGGGTTCCATCAGCATGGCTCTTTCCCCACGAACCTGAATGGACTCCAGAGTCTTTCCCAGGGCATCTCTCTAGACATTCATGATTAATACTGAGTCTAAATTCATACTAAAGTGTGGAGTGCTAACAACCACATTCTTTCCTGATAGCCCAACTGACTGAGGAAAGAACCAGAGTGTCCCGGAAGCCACCTGGGTTTGGTGGTCACAGCCACTCCAGCTGGCAGAGGACAGGAGAGTCTTCCCAGGCCACTGATTGCTGTGGTCCTTCCAGTTATTCGGTAGACACTCAGTGGAAGGAAGCACTCAATTAGAGCATTCTGTGTGTCCCAGTCACACCTGGCTTTTGAGAAGTGATGGAAATCAGAATAACACAGCAGTTTAGAACAGAGTCGGGTCCCCACCCCAGGACACCCACATGCTGGAATCTGAAGGCCAGTGTCCCAAGCCCAGATTCCCGAGTTACCGAATTATCAATGCAGGGAATCACAAGATTTACCCTCAAGGGTCCCACAGACCTGAAGATGTCCCCTGCTCTTGCTCTTCTCTGTCCTGGAGAGACAGAGGAGAAGGGTCATGGATGGGGATAGTGATTAGTACAAGATCTTAGGACTCAGCTTCCCCATAATTCATCTGGGACTGGACCCACCACTATCCAGCTGGGAGAATCAGAAATCATGCTGTCGTTGAGATGACTATTATTACCTTAGGGATCTTAGAGTGGCGGCAGAGTCTGAGGGTTTGGACAGAGGGACAGAGGATGCAGGTGACTGCTGCATTGGGTGTGAAGGACAAGGTCTGTGAGTCCATGAAGGGGACTGCTTCAGGCAGCCTCAGGAAGTGAGGGGGGACTTGCATCTCCCAGAGTCTCAAGGCTGAAGGGCAGAGGAGTCTCAGGAGAGGAGGGGCCTGGGCTGGACATTCAGGAGACCCTCTTGAGGGCAGAAGGCAGGTGCACCGGGGTTGGGTGGCAAAGACAGTTGGGAGGGCCCTCGGGTCGCAGCAGTTTGTGTTCGTTGTTTTATTTTTGATCCTTGAACTTGTTACTTAGCCAAGGCTAGTTTTCAGTCTTGATCCTTTTGTGCTGGGATTTGTGATGTGTGCCACCACGCCCAGCTTGCTTGGGGAAACTTTTGCTTGTGCATGGAATCTGATCTGGTGGCCCCATGGGTTAGAGGCTTGCCACCTTGATGAGGCCAGGTGCCTGCTAGCCTAGGTCAGGCTGGACCCTTGATGCCAAGCATGGCGCCTCTTACCTAGTAGACCGTCAATGTGTCTGTCTGTTGACTGTCTGACTGTTTCTAATACTGGCATTAAGCTGTCTTCACGTCCGCTGTCCTCGTCTCGTCTCTCCCAGGCCCTGGGGAAGCTGCCCCCTGGTCAGCACCTCCTGCTCTCCATACGGGTGACAAAAGCACCCATGGTAGTGCTGAAGAGCAAGAAGGCCTCGGTCTCCATCCCAGCGACCATCCATGTGCTGTCTTCTGTCCCTCAAGGAAGTCCCGTAGCCCTCTTCCAGATGGATGGGGTAAGTGATTGAGAGGAGGGTGGGAAGCCTCAGGTGGTACAGCTAGATCCCCCTTATTATCTCTGAACTAAATCTAAATGTTTAGCCAGCTTCCCACCAGCCCCTGATCCTTCTCTGGCCCAGTGGGCCCACACTGTTTCCTTGAGTCCTGGGAGTTGCTCCCCAGTGGCCTGCCTCTGCTCAGCTGTCTCCCGAGGAACCTGCTGCCTGCCTCAGCCTGCTGGTCCAGCATGCCTTGTGCTCCACCTGCCCTGCTTGTCTCCTCTGCTATCTTTCTAGGTTAGCTCAAGTGCCCTAGGAAGCTTCTAGCTCCCCCGTGGGTTAAACAGGGGGTCTCTCCAAAGTCTGCAGCCAAGAACCCACAGCTCCTGCCACACAGTAGGACCCGAGCAACCCGTGGCAGGAATGGCCAGAGGTTCTCCTGGCACCCAGGCAACTGTTCCTATGCCTTGCAGAGTCAGGGAAAACATCTGCCCTCTCTTCTCCCCAGGTTATGACTCTAAATGCCCAGCTGGCTCCATCCACTACCAAGCTGCACATATCCCTGTCCCTGGAACGGTAATGTGGGGTCCTAGGGTGGCCTTGTCCCCCGCTCCAGACACAAGAATCAGGAACTGGCTAACATAGGGGCTACCTGGTATTGGTTCACAAGACTGGGTATTTAGTGGATTTGTCTCACCTTAAGCCCCGCAGGAAGGGGATGTGGTGGTCCCTGCAGATGAAGCAGTGGGGCTCAGAGTAGGTGGCTCTGAGTAGCCCCGTCACGGATCCCTATGCTCAGAGATTGCTCCTTACAGTGAGCCTGCCCCAGGACGTGGAGGCTGCACCCTGTGCCATCAGCCTGAGGCTGACCACAGGGACAGGAGCCCCAGAGTGCGAGCAGATGCTTCTGCCTCGTATGGACTCCTTCCTCAGATTCCCCTTGTTAACTGGATAGCCAGAGAATCCAAACAGCCAAGATGAAGGCGGAAGACCATTCTCCTCATACTTCCACACACTTCCCAGCACAGCACTTAACAGTTTGTAAAGCACACTGCAACATAGACTCAAACAATGAACCTGTGATCTAGGCCTCCCTCTCCAGCTGGTGCTCTGGCTATGAAGTCTGTCTGGCCCCTGTCTCAGTGGTAGAGGATTTCCCAGATGTCTTAGAGATTTGCCCATCCTGAGCCACAGCACCTAGTATTCCATCTCCCTGCTTTGGCACCCACAACTTCCCTGGGGTTCCATGGCTGCCCCGCTCCACCAGGTCTGCTGCCTGCTCATCTCTGCCTCCTTGTGGCAGTTCATGCCACAGCACTTCAGAAGAGAAGACAGAGGTCTAGACTTGCCCTGAACTGCACTTGGGTCACCTGGTATACACTGCTAGTAGTGAGCACCTGCTGGATGTGGACTGGTCCATGTGCAGCGTCAGGCTAGGGAAAGGGCACTCATACACACAGGCAGATGGGTACCTGCTGGGAGGGGTCTGAAGGGAGGTCTCAGAAGGGAAGTGAGGCCATTTCACAAGGAGGAAGACAGAGACCCTGGGCTGAGGCTGGAGAGAGATAAACTAGGCCTGAGTTCTGTTCCTTGTCCCTGGAAAGCCATGACTGGGTGGGCCAGGGTAAGCTAGATGAACCAGCTCTCAGCAGGAAGTGAGGAGCTGCCAGGACCTCTCAATATTTCTCTTCTCTCTGCCAGGCTGAGTGTCCAGCTGGCCTCCTCCTTTTCCCAACCTTTTGACGTAAGTTCCTGGGAAGAAGAAGCTTGGCAGAGGGCAGAACACTTGGGTGGGGAGTGGGGGATGAGTCAAGGTCATGGCTGCCTCTGTGTGGGCCCAGCTCCAACAGATCAGAGCAGAAAAACAGAGGAAGTGTGCTAGTGTTCATGATTTGTGTTTGCTTGTGCACCTGTGTGTGTGTGTGTGTGTGTGTGTGTGTGTGTGTGTGTGTGTGTGTATGTGAAAGTGGCACTGATCATCTTAGGAAAGCCAAGCCAATCCCGTGTTCTTCCAAGATCTTGCTTGGATCCTCACTTGTAAACGTCCAAAGGCTCACAAGGTCCAAAGATCTGGAACTTCACACAAAATCCTGAGCCCAGAAAGTTCTAGCATTTCAGAGCCCCACAGAGCCCTGAGGGTCCTGATTCTCAGAGACTTCTGAGGTTCTGAAATCTCAGGGACAGCCTCAGATTCTAGAATGTTCTGAAGGCTCCCAAACTGTCCAAATTCTAAGGTCAGACCTCACACAGTTGTACTGGAGCTGGACACATTTCCTTCTCTCTTTGTCAGGCACACCCACTCTAACCCACAGAATCTTCTAGAACGAAATGTGTTCTAAGATCTCAGGCTAAGGGTGAAGCCTGCATTAACCAGAGTCTCTCATTTGGTGTTGGGTAGACAGCCCAGTTCAGGGGACCCATTACGGGCCAGGAACTGTTTCTTCAGGCTTGCTGGACGTTTCCAGGCCTCTCGTTTCCCATGAAGTCCCTCCCACACCATCCTCTGTTGCAGGCATCCCGTCTAGAAGAATGGCTGAGTGATGTGGTCCGGGCTGTCTATGTGCAGAGGCTCAATGGTATGGCTGAACTGGAGACTGATTTGCTCCTCGCTCCCTTGCACTGATGAGAATACTGAGGCACTGAGACCAGAGAGATGCCGGTGTTTCCCTTCACACAGCAGTGACCAGCACCATCGTGCTCTACTCTGGGCCTCCAGAGTTAACCTCACCTGGGCCCTGCTTAAGAGCCCACAGTCAAGTGGGAAGCAGCCGTATCAACTAGAGCTGACAAAGGGTACAGGGACTGATGCCTCTAGGAGATGTGGCTGAAGGGGGACCACAAATGCAACATGGAAAAGATGGGTATTGTCTTGTTTTGTTTGGGTATGGTAGGGTAAGTAGGAATTTGCCACAAGAAGCTGAGTCCCCATAGGGAGAAATGTCTGTCCATCATCAGGGTTTGAGACACCCTCATCTTTGTCTTCAACTCTTTTCTCTTCACAGAACACCTGGAGGTTGGGATACCCCTACCTAAGATTCTCAATGTCAACTTTGCCAATTCAGCAATAGACATCATCGAGGTGAGCTTCCCTTTGGATGTGCCCCAGATGTCACTCAATCTTATGCCTGGAGAGACATGTTTGACACCTCTGAAGGGCATGCTCTGCCTCACCCCCTGACCTACCTCTGCATCATTTCTATATAACTTATCTCAGAAATAGCTAATATAGAGCACATGTATTTCTACCTTTTCCTTCCTTGCCTGTGGCAGACATTGTCAATCAGTCACCGAATTCTGTTGAATTATGACATGTCTGACTTGAAGAAGGAACCTCAAATATACTCACAGAACTCACAGTTCTTTGGTTCACGGATAGCAAATACTTGTTTTGATCTTCTCTCATCTTGTACCTGTGTCAAGCATGAATAATAGATCGTGACACCCTCAACATGCCTTTTTTTTTTTTTGGCCACAAACCTGTTCATATCAGCCTACTTCTGAGTCTTGGGACAGCTCTAGGAAGTGAGCAGAACAGGGGTTTCTGTACCAGCTTTTAAGCTGAGGATGAAGACCAAGGGATGTCAAGGTTATTCAGTATGTTATTTGTAAAAATGGCCCTTGAACTGAAGTCTGAGTCAGCAACCTGACCCACACCAGACACATTCACCTGCTCACCCCTCATTTAATGCTGGGTCTCAGAGCAGGTGGCCAGGCACGAGGTGCAGCAGATATGCAGGGCTGAGGCTTGGAGACCTAACTGAGAATTCTTGTCCTTGCAGAATGCAGTTGTGCTGACCGTGGCTCCATGAGGCAATATGGCTGCTGTTCTTCCTGTTCACCTCAGAGTCCTGTCTGTCTACACTCAGTTTTCTTCCCAGTCTCTAGCCTGCACTGGTGACAGTACAAGTGCCCCCTGTCCACCTGGGTCCACCTTGCCCTCTGTCCCGGTGACTCTGCTTGTTTGAGGGTGGGGAACAGCTGGGCAGCCACAGGTCTGCTTCACAAAGCACACAGGACCTTGGTTCAGTCCCAGCTTCAATAAACTGATCCTTGGTCTTGTGCCTGCCTGCTGGTTCATTCCCTAATGATGCAGGAGCAGCGTTGGCCTTGGCTTCCATTGACCTCCCTCATTCTAAGCAGGAACTATTGAGAGACAAGGGGACCTGAGGCCTAGTTCTTGGAGTGCTGTGTCCCAGCCCACCTGGCTGGCCTGAGCAGCCTTTGGTCCTTGTCATGCCTTCCCAACCCTTCTTCTCCCTGTGGTCCATTCCCCAGTCTCCCTCCTCCATAACCTGTGTCTCTGACTTTTGGACACTTCTCAGAAGGATATATGAGCTGAATTTTGAGGGATGAGTAGGAGTTTTTCAAGGAGAAAAGGAGCTGGAACTCCATGAAGCAAGGCTGAGTGAGGCTTGCCCTGCCCTGGAGAGATGCCCATTGACGAAAGAGAAGACAGGGATGTCCCTAGAACAAGAGAGTACGACCAAATGCTCTTGACACATGGCACGGTCGGCTTCATTCACCAGTGTGACAGCTCTCCAGGAGACACAGTTTAAAGGATTTGTTTGGGCTCATGCTTTTGGAGATTTCAGACTGTGACAGGCTGGCTCCATCCTATGGACTGCAACTGAGGCAGATATCACGGTACTGGGGTGTGTCAGGAATTCCTTCCTCCTCCTTCCTGTCCTATTCCCTGGGCTTCTAGCCTATGGAATGGCAGTGTTGCTCACATCTGGGATGGGGCTCCCCTCAAGTTCATTGCTCAAACAAATTCATCACTAAACAGAAAAAGATGAGTAAAGCAGGTTTTACTAGTCTTCCAGGCATCACCCAATGCACACGGTAGGAAGCCGTCCAAGCTCCCACTCTGTGGTTCAGGCAGTCTTCTATTGCAGCTAAAGGGGCTCAGATGCTGGGCATTGGGCTCTGTCTCAGTCCCATATTCCCATATGTGCTGAGGGACTGCAACAAGATGTCTAATACTGACTGGTTCACAATGAACGGGAATTTACTGGCTCACCACTCTAGAAGACAGGACATCCAAGATGGAGGGGCTGAAGTCTGCTGGGGTTCTTCTTGATGTGCCATCCCATAATGCCAGACAGCAGGCCAAAGACAGGAAAGAGATGAAGAGGGAGAGGAAAAAGGAGAGGGACACACACACACACACACACACACACACACACACACACGCACAGAGGTGGGGGTGGGGGTGAATACTTTCTTTAGGAACCATTTCCACACTGTGGAATTCACCTCTTGCCTGCTGGAGGGGTACTCATCTGTGCATGAGGCTGGAGTCCCCACAAACCCAACACCTCCCACTGCCTCCATCACACAGGGAGCACATCCAGACCACAGCAGGTGCTTGTCTGTGACACGGGGAAGCCACGGTTCTCATCCAGTTCCTCAGAGGACTGAAGTCAGCCCTTGTCAGGTGCTGGAAAGACAGCCTGGCATGTGTGAGTGAGTAGCAGCCTGGTCAGACCTTCACATGGCTTCCTCTTCCTGGATCTTCTCCCAGAGTTAGGCTGGAACCCTTGTTCCCACCATTGGGGTACTTAGTGTTCACATCAAGACACCTGATCTAATTCTCACACTTGACTGAGAGTTCCCTAAAGTCAGGGATGGAGTCTGCTTATCACCCTACTAGGCACTAAATCCCACAGTGCCCAGACTGAGGGGGGCGTTCCATGCTGCTATGGATCAAGTATGAAATGTCTCCATAGGACTCATATGCTAAAGCTTGATCCCCAGCTAGGTAGCACTATGGTGGCATGGGTGGGCAACTTCCCTTCTCCATGTCCTTCTGCCATGGTGTTCCACCATTCCACAGGCCTAAAAGCAATGGAACCAGGTGGCCACAGACTGAGACCTCTGAGCTAAAAGAACCGTTCCTTCCTTTCAATCGTTTTCCTCAGGTGTTGCATCACAGTAATGGAAAAACTGATGCTACAAATCCTGCTTTTACAACTGGGAAACTGAGGCTCTGGGAAGTGATATCAGACAGCTCCTAAGTGGCAGAAGCAGGAAGTTTGTGACTCAGCCAAGATCCTGTTGACCCTAATTCCAAAGCTGGGCTGTTGCCTGTGATGCTGTGACCCTGTGATGCTGGTGTCACACACTCACAAAGGGCTAGGCACAGTTCCATATGCCTTTGCATTCTTATGTTTGGCTTCTCGAATTAGCCCTGCTTTCTAGTGATTGTACAGGAAACTGAGGCACAGGGAATTAAAGTGACAAGCCAAGGCTACACAGATCAGGATTTGAACTCAGTGCCTCTCCTCCAGATACAGAACCCTGGTTCTGAACTTCGACTCTTGGGATAGGGGATAGGACATGGTGTGAAGAGTGCCCCCTATGGGCAGTTCTAGTGAACCGACCATTCATACAGGGGATAAGAGCTGAGGGGAGGAGGCTACGGTGAAGCTGCGGCTTTCTGTCTCAACGGAGTGACCCAGCACACAACACGCACACACTTGGCTCCCTTCACGGCTGGGTCACCTTCAGGGTGAGTCGCCTCCTGGGAGATCTGGATGTCCTTCCACCATGCTCACTTCACGGCGTAGCTCTAGACAAAGGGCCTTTTGGACACTAAGCCCATGTGATCTCCCTGGCGCCGCCAGTGCACTAATCCTTCCAGGATAGCCAAGGTGGCCCCAGGAGACAGGCCAGCCTCAGAGCCACTGGGGCTGGGCTGGCTTCAGAACTGAAGGCAGTAAGTGAGCCTGGAGGAAGGACATCAGCCACCCCCAGGCAGCCACCATGCTTGGCCCTCAGCAGGTCACGTGGGCTTCTGCTTCCTCGGGTGAGGAAAAGCACATTTGGATTCTTGGATTTTACTTAAGTTTAAATGGTGATAGATGTGTTTGCTTATCCAGTGTCTGGGGCACCACTCCTTGGTGCCAGGCAGTAGAGATTCAGATTTTACACAATGGAAGCCCAGTGACATAGATGGGACCATCCACTGCAAATGCCACTCCTAACTTCTCGTGACACAGAGGTGCAGAGAGAAGCACAGGGAAGGCCAGGCGCGGTGCAAATTGGTGATCAGAGCAGGTGGGGGTAGAAACCACTCTACACAGGACGGTTGCTCACACTCGGGGCACCATGAGGGGCTGTGGTCTCCTGGGGCCTCAGGCATAATCCAGACATTCCCACTCTGCACTGTACAGAGCCAGGCTGAGGCCAGAGAGGAGGAAGTCATCCAATCCCAGAGCCCTTCTGGCCCTCGTGGGATTTCTTCCTTATGCCCCGTCTGGCCTTGTGGAGCCTACCAGGACCCTAGATGATGAAGCTGAGAAAGCCCTGTCCCTAGAAGCATTGTGTGCCAGGTCCCATCTGCAGTCTCATGGGCCAGGATGGATTCAATCACCAATTTGCTTTAAGCAGGCAGAAAGATGGCAGCAGAACTCATGCCCAGACTCTGTCCTTAGCTGTTCCATTGACGCCCCTGCTGCAGACAGGGAAGCAGAGTCCTGAAAAGGAGCTGACCAGGAAAACAGACTATGCTGTGGTGATACAAGCCAAGCTTGTCAGGACTTGAATCTCTGCCACTTGCCTTCAGAGTCCCTTTGTTGCCAGGAAGGGGCGAGAAGCATCGCTTGGTGTGGGGCTGGCAATGTAGGCCTGAGTCTGGCCTTGACAGGAGAGAGAACCCCCTGGCCTCTCACAGTAGTGGGTGGGAGGGCTGTGGCCTGGAGGAGACAGTAGCAAGTGGATGTGGAACAGGGCCTGGTCTGGAGCGGAGTGTGGGGAGCAGGAGGGCTCAGTGAGTGCCCAGGCAGGTGGAGACTCAGCCATCATCTGTGTGTGACACTGGCAACTGTGCTTGTGTTGGGCTGAGAGCTGGGCACATTCCTGGTTTTCCTGGAGAATTCACATCTCAGATGAGGTCCAGGGATTGCCGAGTGATCCAGAGGGGGAATAAAAAGCATGGAGGACAGCAGGGCTGGCAGATGCAAAGGCCCAGAGGCAGGGAGAAGGAGGGTAACAAGGAACAGGGAGAAGCATAAGGAGAGGACAGGGGTGGGAGTGTGGGGTGTCTTGGATGTCAAGGGGAGACTGGGCAGTAGAGTGGTCAATGGACGCCTCTAGGGGAGCAGGGAGTGACTGGAGAAAGGAAAGAGGGGACTTTGGGGGAAGGGGATGTTGTATAGTGTGGTTAAGATGCAGGCTACGTGGATACATAAAATCATCACAGGCTTGGCGCTTTCACTGTGTGGAAATTTATATAGAACACTGTGGCCTGTGTGTGGAAGTGGTAATGTCACATCCTGCTCTCTGCCCCTCACTTCGAAATTTATAAAAACAGGGCTGAGGATGAAGATCAGTTGGGTGAGGGCTCACTAGCATCATACAGAAGGTTCTGGATTGCATCCACAGCATTGCACAGACCTAACATGCTGGTGACTGGCTGTAATCCCAGAGAGATGGATAAAGGAGGCTCAGAAGTTCAAGGTGAATTTGAGGCCAGCCTGGGATACATGAGGCTTTCTTTGTCTCAATACATAAAAAGTAAAATAATCATGAAACCTAAAGGTGGCTTTGTGGTTGGATAAAGTGTGACAGAGCATGTACCACAGAATGCAAATGTTGGTGAGGCTGATGAAAGCTGGCTGGTGTGTGGTGTTCACCGGATGCCTCTCATAGCTTTTCTCATGTTGAAACACTTGGGTCGGCCGGGAGGGATCTTCTGTACATCTAAAGCATTCTACCTGTGAGCTGCCCCACATCTGAACAGTTGGAGCCATATCCACCTCCCAGAGTCCCCAAACCAGCCTCATGAGGCATGTTTTGCCTCCATTTGCCTCATGGAAATAATGTAAACTTGTAGAGGACAGGGTCACACAAGGTGAACCTGTGAGGCTGAGCAGGTCCAATCTACCCACCAGGCCTCCTGGAATGGGCAGTACCTGCCTTGGGGGTCTGCAACCCAGATATGCTCACCTGAAGGCCTTTCTGGAATCTCTAGGAATGTGCCCAGATCAGGGTGATAAACCCCAGCTCATGTGACACCATCCGGGGCTGAACACACTTCTTGGAATTAGCCACAAACCACAAACTCTTGTGGTTTTGGGGATCAATGCTCAAGTTGTAGAGAAAATCTGAATTCCGGTCTTCTAATTCTAGTCTGTCATAATTACCCAGCCCTTCCCTGTCCGGGTCCCTGCTTGGACTGTGGCCACTTTATAAGGCTGACCAGTGACCAGACTCAGGCCATAGCAGAGGCCTGGACAACAGACCTCTCAGGACTGACTTGCACACCCCATCGAGGGTAAGGAGAGTCCCTTCCCTTTTACAGGTCCAGGTTGGTAGGGGAGGCTGAGGCCTTGTGAGGAAGCCCTGCCAGCTGTCAGAACCTCAGATAACAGCAAACAGGCCCAAATCAGGACACATGTATATATGCAATAACTGTGCCCAGCTTTCCTAGGAGTGTGAGCCAAATGGGACCTTTATTACCTCTGTAGTGCTTTTCAGTTGCTTGCTGATGCTGGAAATGCCTCCATTGCTGTCCTTTTTTAAATGAAAGATTTTTTTAAAATGCATAGTTTTTTAGGCATGGGGTCAAGATGAGGTGAGCATGCCAGAAAAAAGTTCTTGGACATATTAGTTTTTAATACTCTAGTATAAATGAGTGCCCCCAAACTCCTGGCTTCAGATGGGCATATGGAGCTCAGAAGTTTTGTGAGATTCAAGAGTGGTGGGAACAAGTTGAAGAGAAGAGAGTGTGTAAGTGGAAGGTGTCGATGTTAACAATGGGAGACTGTCATGTGTTGATACTCTGAGGCAGATGAATGAGTAGCCTGGGAAGACGAAGTGGGTGAAGGAGGCAAAGGCATGGAGGCTGGCAAACCTTCCTGGAAGACAGTCATCCGAGCCTAAGTCAGGCCTCACCCCACCTCAGCCTGCCCCTCACTTCCTGAGGGTTGGAGGTGGTTGTTCTAAAACAAGATGAACGACTGCTCTTTACTAAGCACCACTTGTGTGGCTTAGATACTTCACTTTTGTGGTTATGAATTAGAGGTCCAAAAAGGCAAAGTCTTTTGCCTAAGAATCAGAATCTACAGGGCTCTGATTCAGAGCCATGGTCTCAAGCATATGGTATGGGTCCCATTACTCGAAGGGAGGGAAGAGTGTTGGCTGACTGGAAGTATGGGAGAGTGTCTTGATGGATGTGTGGATGAGTGGAAGGAAGAAAGGATGGATAGATGGATGGATGGATGGATCAATGGATGAATGAATTGCAGTGGTTCTCAACCTATGGGTCACAACCCCTTTGACAAACCTCTATCTCCCAGAATATTTACATTATGATTCATAATGGTAGCAAAATTATACTTATGAAGTAGCAACAAATATAATTTTATGGTTGGGGGTCACTGCAATGTGAGGAACTGTATTAGGGGGTCGCAGCATTAGGAAGGCTGAGAACTGCTGCATTAATGAATGGGTAGATATATGACTGGATGTCTAGCTGCTTAGATAGCAGATAAGATAGGAAAATGGATGTGTGGATGGGAGGTAGATGCACCAATGGATTCATAGGAAGATGGATAGGAGAGTAGATAGGTGTGTGGACAGACAGATGGATAGATGGATGGATAGGAGGGTGGATGGGTTCGAGGGTGCACTGGTAGATGGTGTACAACTTAGTAGCTGTTTGGATAATGGATAGACAGGAGGGTGGCTAGAATGCTGGAAGGATGCCTGGATAGGAGGAAAAGAATAAGTAGAAGACTAGGTGAATGAGCAGGTAGGTGGATGAGTAGATGGATAGATGCTGGAGAGCTTTGCAGAACTGCTGGCTGCCAGAGTGCTATTTGGTTTGAAAATTCCATCCCTGCCCTTGCAGCTCAATTATTAAATTCCATCTTGGGTGATAGATTTCCATGCTCTGGGATCATTTGTTTAATGAGTGATCTTGTCACTAGATCAATTTTGACCTGAAAATTTTTAAAGTGGTATCAGGAATTTTGGACTGTGTCCTACTGTGTGACCTCTGTCAGTTTCCTGTCTCTGGGTCTTGGGATCTTATATGATTTCTAGGCCGAGGGTGCTTATCTCTGCCTGCTACCCAGAGCTGGATGGATGAAAGGCAAGGAGGATAGATGGATGATGGAGGGATGGATGATGGATGGATGGATGTATGAGTGGATAGGTAGATGGATAGATAAGAGAATCAATGGATGGATGGATAGATAGAATAGGCAGATGGGTGGGTGGGTAGATAGACAGATTGATGGGTAGACAGATGGATAAATGGTGGGTGGATAAAGGGATGGATTGGAGGATAGTCACAGTGGTGACACACACTGTTTCAGCAGGAAAGCAGCATCAGTATGTGGACCGCGTGGTGTGTGGCTGCTCTGTCTGTGGCAGCTGTGTGTGGTACACCTCAAGGCACAAACACGGTCCTCAGAGTTACAAAAGATGTGCTGAGCAATGGTGAGTCCAGCCCCAACGGGGGTCATGTGTGGCATGGGAGGGGCAAGGGAGGGACCTGAGGACCCTCCCCATGCCAGCAGACTCCATAGTTAGTGACTGGGTGACCTCTTCCCTTTGGGCTGTGTCTTCCCTTTCTCTTGGATGCCACTTTCTAGGCACCAGCTCATTCTTTCAAGGCAGTAGACAGCAGAGGTTAAGAACTTGGGCCCTGGAGCCAGCCTTCCTGGGGTTCAAACCTTGGTTATACAACCTGAGTCTCAGTGTCCTCATCTGGAAAGTGGGTGGAGCCATGCCCACCTCAGGACTGGTGTGAGGAGGGTGAATAGGATGACTTCTGGAGACTTGTGTAGCCCCCAGGACACAGAGGATCAGGTACAGGGGCTTCCAAATCTCAAATCCTTGCTCTGTACCCTGAGAAATGAGGACCTGCTGTGGCCCCAGTCCCTGCCCAGGGCTCCAGTGAGGACTCAAGATGACTTATTACCTAGTAATCAGAGAGCTTCATAATCTTTGGTGTCGTCATTCCATCAAATGCAGGCTGTTATTCTGGCACAGGCTGTTCCCTAGGAATTTATAATTCATGAGAAAGTAGACTTTACCATGCTGAGTATCCCTTCTGAGGGATACTCAGAAGGAAGGCATACAAAGGAATCCCACCAAAGTTTGGCCCAATGATGTGGAAATCTAGCTAAAGGCACTGCGGTAACACCAGGACATGAGCTCACTGGGTGATGCTCTGTTTTCTTGGTCTATTGCTGCTTTTTTTTTCCCCTGGGGGCGGGGCAGGATGAGACCCCACAAGTAGGGTGATGCTCTAAGGTGGTGCCTGGGAACTGGAAAGAGGAGCCCTCCCGGCTGACACCTGTGCCTTTCCACAGCCATCTCAGGCACAATACAGCAGAGTGACGCCTTCCGCTCCGCCCTGAGGGAGGTGCCCATGGGTAAAGCCCGTGGTGATGGTGGTGGGCCCTTCCTGGGTGGGCTGCTTGGTGGAAGTGGAGGGGGCAGTGGTGGGGGAGGGGGTCTCCTGGGGGGCCTGCTTGGCGGTGGGAGTGGAGGAGGTGGTGGTGACCTGCTGGGTGGAGGCCTGTTGGGTGGCAGCAGTGGTGGTGGTGGTGGGCTGCTGGGTGGTAGTGGTGGGCTGCTGGGTGGTGGTGGTAGCCATGGTGGGGGCCTGCTGGGTGGTGGTAGTAGCCATGGTGGGGGCCTGCTGGGTGGTGGTGGAGGGCTTCTGGGAGGTGGTGGTAGCCATGGTGGGGGGCTGCTGGGTGGTGGTGGGGGCCTGCTGGGTGGAGGGAGCGGTGGTGGGGGTTTGCTGGGGGGCAGTGGTGGCCTTTTGGGTGGTGGTCGACACCACTATGATGACTACAGACGAGCTGAATTCCCCCGAGGTGTTGGTGGTGTCCCCTACAACGACTTCCATGTCCGAGAGCCCCCTCCCATATACACCAATGGCAGACAGCTTGGTGGCAATTACAAATATGGTCACGTTGAGAAGAATGAGAACACTGCTCAGCTGGGGGGCAAATACCGCTATGGGGAGATCCTGGAGTCTGACGGCAGCCTCAGGGACCTACGACATGAAGACTACCGTCACGCAGACTACGCCTACCACCGGAACTCCGGGCGGTACAGGTCTGCAGCAGACACGTCCACCGTGAGCAGGCTCCACCGGCGTGAGCTGCGGCCTGGAGAGATCCCAGCTGGGGTGGCCACTGGGGCACTTGGCCCTGGAGGCCTGCTGGGCACTGGAGGCATACTGGCGAATGAAGGCATTCTGGCAGGCCAAGGTGGCTTGCTTGGAGGAGGTGGTCTCCTTGGCGATGGAGGACTTCTCGGAGGAGGTGGTGTGCTTGGTGTGCTGGGTGAAGGAGGCATCCTGAGCACTGTACAAGGCATCACTGGGTAAGGAACTGAGCTCTGCCTCCTGACTGGTGAGCCACAAACAGGTGACCGTGTACTGAAGCCATCTAAGGAGATATAAGGACTGGACATCTTGGCAGGTCCAAGGTCCACAGTTTGCAGTGTTCACATGAAGGAGGCTGTAAACCTAGACTCAGCACTATCTCTTTTACTTGTGTGTGACATTAGGGCATTCTTTTCATCTTTCTGCTTTATAGTTTACTGGTCTGTAGAATGGTCACAGTAACTCAATTTATGAAGAAAAAAAAAACCCAAAGATTTAAAACTGTGTGGCATACATAGTACTCATATGCCACAATTTCACAATGAAGTACATTAGAGTTATTCCTTATAATTACGTGTTATAATTCCAGCCTTGCCCAGATTCCCTGCCATAGTCATTTAACTTAACAAACATACTGAGTTCTTATGATGTGAGGGGCACTGTTGGCCTGGAGACAGGCACAAAGTCCCAGATAGCTTGTTGGCCAGTGGGGTGTGTGGGCTTGGAGAAAGAGGTTAGACCCAGTCCCACAGTCACAAGGGCTGGCAGAAGCTGCTGGTGAATAAGAATGTGCAGAATGAGGGACTCACCAGCTTGGGGTTCAGGGCAGGTGGCTTCATGCATGAATACCCTGGCTGAAGTCTGAGGAGTGTGCAGGAAGGATCTGGCAGGGAGCAGTGTCTTTGCAAAGGATTCAAAGGGAATGGAAGGCACAGCTGTGCAAAGAGATGCCCCGGGGGTTGGGGGTGGGATGCTGGGCCATGGAGCTCTATCTTGAACTTCTCTATGTTCTGCTCATGGATCTCAGGTATCTCTGTGGTAGGGGGACAGACTGTGGGAAGCAGAGGCAGAGGAGTGAGGGAGGGTGCTCTGAGGCAGGGGATGGCAGCAGTGGCTAGCTCACTTCTTTTGACCACATGCAGGCTGCGTATCGTGGAGCTTACCCTTCCCCGGGTGTCTGTACGGCTCCTGCCTGGTGTGGGTGTCTACCTGAGCTTGTATACCCGTGTGGCCATCAACGGAAAGAGGTGCGTGCCCGTGGCTCAGAAGGGGATCCTGTCAGGGGAGCTTGGGCAAGCTGCCTCGTATCATCATCATGCGTGGTTGCGGCATCCATCATGGCGGGAGAAGCAGGGGGGCACAAGTGTCTGAACTCCAAATCAGGCTGTGGTCCCTTTGGCAGGAAAGGCAGCCCATGGTGGTATTTAGGGTCTGGGAGTAGCTTGGGTTCCAACACTTAGACAAGTCTCCTGATGCCACTGAGTCTTCTTGAATTCGCTTGCCCAGGGTAGCAAGGCCACTCCTCTTCCGGCTGTCTGCAGCCATAGGCAGAGTGCCTTCCTAGCCACCCAGTATGTAGATCTTGGAGGGTGGGTCTTAGCATAGAGTCATTTCCTTGGGGTGGGGTGTGGTCACGTCTAAAACGTCAGGATGGTTACCTTACAAAGCAGAGTTTGTACCAAACCTTGTTCCTAGTCTTTAAAATTCTCATTGGCTAAGGGTGAGGGAGATTTATCAGGTTGCCTTGAGGCAGTGGGATAACACTTGTCTGGGGCTCCTAATCATGACGTCAGACAGGTGCCTTGCAGGCCGGCCTAATCCCGAGACACCTGGAGGTCAGAGTGGCTCATGGTCTCCTTGGTTCCTTGGTCTCCTCCAGCCTCATTGGCTTCCTGGATATTGCGGTGGAGGTAAACATCACGGCCAAAGTCCGCCTGACCATGGACCGCACAGGCTACCCTCGGCTGGTCATCGAGCGTTGCGACACCCTCCTGGGAGGCATCAAGGTCAAACTGCTTCGGGGGTGAGTGTGAGATGGAGAGGGACAGGGCAGGGCCGCAGGGCACTGCTGTCACCCATCCCACGAAATAAGGTGGACCCACTTCTACTGAGACATCTACACTGTTGCTCAGGCTGTGGTCTGGCATCTGCTTGGTGGTAATTCAAGGGCTGTGCCTTTGAGCCCAGGATGTGGGCATCCACCCACCTTGGAGAGACCTGCCCAGATTCAAATCTCAGTTCCGTTGTTGCTGTGTGACCCTGAACAACTCTGTTGCTCTCTTAGCTCTAGATTCAGAATCTGTGAGATGGGGTAAACTCTGGCTTTGGGAACTGAGATAATGAGTGTTAAGCAGTTGGTACAGAATCTGGCATGTTGTCAGCTTATGAAAATATATCCAAGAGGCCTCCTGTGTCCATGAATGTTGCAACCTATGGAGAATTTTCTCATCTGGTTACAGTCACTGTACCCCTGACTGAGGGTGTATGTGAGATATTTTTCTATCTTTTCTACAAAGTGACCAAGCCCCTATCCTTTGTCTAGAGAGCTGTCAGGCATTCCTGTGTTGGCCAGCACATTTTCCAGGCCTGGGAGACCTTGGATGAAGGCACACTCATGGCAGCTTAGAGCAGAGTGCCTGTCTGTCCACCCCTTCAGTCTTTAGTGTCCCCAATCCCTTTTTCTCTCTTGTTTCACTAAGGCTTTGGCACCATCACCCCAGCCCTCATCTCATGTGGACTCTAGGAGTGAGAGAGTCACCGTGCAACCAGAGTTCCAAACCCCTGCCTCATGTAGCTTTTCTTCTTGTTGCTTCAGGATAGGCGGGGACAGAAAAAAAAAAAAAAAAAAAAAAAACAAGGCTCCAGGGTCCAGAACCCAGATCTTCCCAGACTTTTACATTCACATCGTTCAGAATATCAAATGACAGAGGTGCAGACAGAGCTGGCCATGGCTAGTCATTGAAGTCCCCTCTCCCGCTTCCTTGAGTTACCTCAGGCAGTCAGACACCAGTGTGGCTCTGCAGCCGCTTCCTCTGCATGCAAACAAGCACCTGCTCTAAAACCTGTTGAACAGCGCTCCTTCCCTTTATCAACTGGGAGACTTCTCTGCGCCCAATGCTGAAGTGCCCTTGTCTAACTTCTCAGGGCTTCCTGCTGTTCCCAGATAAGCTGTCAATCATTTGCCATTCATTCGTCCATCTGTTTCTTTGACATGAATAACTGTCTATAGATGCCGTTTTACGGGAAGCCTGATGTAGCTCATCACTTCTCATTTAGGATATATGTATACAGATCAGTGGCACACTGTCTCCAACACACCAGCACATGTGCACCTACCTGTGTGTGCCCCTGTGCACATTCCTAGTGACCTCATGAGAACCAGGACAGGATCAGCCCTTTTAAGGTGAATCCATCTACAATGAGGACCAAGGTGTACAGAAAGCATTGGGGAGGTGTCTAAGCTGGTTCCACAAGATGTTGCTTCACAGCTCGGCAGAGAAGTGGCAGTTGGCGCTTTGTGAGGGAGGGGGTCCAGGAACAGTGTGAGGGGTGGACAGGAGTGTTGTTAAGGAGTGAGCCCACCATGGGGACTTTGTATCTGTCTGTCTCTCTGACTGATTAACTACCTGTGCACCATCTGTGTGTGTGTGACCTGTCTCTGGCCTTCACCAGCTGGGATCCAGATGGGCATTGAGAACCCATTCTGGTCAGTTTTTTGGCCTCCTTCCTGCTCTATTAAATGGCTCCCACCCCTTAAGCTTTTCAGTCCCATTTACCTGTCCTTGAGTGTGAGCCTAATGGGCATATTTTCATTGCTAGAGTTCTGCCCCATCCGCAAATGTTTTTGGAGCACATGGAATGTTCTAGATGCTATGCTGTGAGCTTAGATAAAGTAGCAAATTCATTTGTCCCTGGGAAGATGACAAGCCGCTCTGCCAAAGACCCTGGGAGTTGGGGGGAAGGGATGTCCCAGACTGACAAGACAGACCCCTGACATGTTTGGTTTGTGGAAGGAAGTAAGGAAAAGTGAGAAAAGAAAGGAAGAACGTGGAGGAAGGATTGAGGGGGAATAGAAGGGAGGTTAGAGAGGAGAGAATGGATGGGGCGGGGAAAGAGAGGAAGGAAAGGAAAAAGGAGGCAGAGAGGGAAATGTTTGCTGTTGGCCTATGTAGGCAGGCCTAGGGAGAGCTTTCCGGCCAGTGCCACTGTCCGGGTCCCAGGGGCTCTCAGTGCTCAGAGCTGGAGCCAGACACTGGCGTGGATGGACAGCCAAAGGCCCTCCATGCCTGTGAGTCTGTCCTCATCTTGCCCCTTCCTCTATAGACTTCTCCCCAACCTGGTGGACAACCTAGTGAACCGAGTGCTGGCCAACGTCCTCCCTGACCTGGTAAGGATGGGTGAGAGGGATTGTGTCTCCAGGGTCAGACAGGTGGCCCAGCGGGATGGAAAGAGCCGGGGCTGGCATGTCCATGTGGGTTGGGATAGTTGAGTGGCAAGATGGGAGGTCTAGCCCGAGAACCTGTGGCTCTGGGCCCCAGCTGGGATACTTCTTGTTGTGTGACAGATCTTATTCTCATCACCTCCCTAAACTGGTTTCTCGTCTTAAAGATGGAAATAAGGAGAGATCCTTCTCCCCTGGGCTGTTGTGAGGGCAGGGCCCACAGATAACTGTCAATCCATCTACATCACCTGCTTCTTCTGTCATGGGAGCATGTTGCTCCCCAGCTTCTGCACCCCCAGCTTCTGCACCCCCCAGCTTCCGCACCCCCTGAGCTCCATGGTGTCTCTCTCCATAGCTTTGCCCCATCGTGGATGTGGTGTTAGGTCTTGTCAATGATCAACTGGGTCTCGTGGACTGTAAGTATTCCCTCTTTGTGGTGTGGCCAATGTCTACTGATGCCTGCTTGACTTAGCCCCAGGGACACTGCAGGCCCTGGGAGGAGGCCTCAGGTGGTGGGTAGTCCTTGCAAGCTTGAGCAGTTCCACAAGAATAACCAGGCCTTCCACACTGGCTGTTACTGTTGCTCTGCTGGGCTTAGGGCCTGGGAGGCCTGGTGTAGACAATAGCCAGAATCAGGGATGGAAGCCTGACCTTGCCCTGGCAGCTGTGGAATTGGAGAAAGTCCTCATTCTCTAAAATGAGTAAGTGTAGATACTGAACAGGCCCCGAGGACCAGGATTCGATGCTACCACCAGTCCTGGATTTCCTAGAGATCATCCTGAAAGCAAGACAGTCCTGTGTGACTGTGTATCATGGGCGCTGTATAATCTCTCACATGGCAGTACCCACAATGCTTCAGTGCTTGACTCCTGCAAGCACACAGTGGAACCCACTCTGCTGGGGAGCCCATGTCTTCTGGACGCTAGGCAGTTTGAGGATGATTTTCTGGGATGAGGAAAGAAAGCACAGGACACAAAGGGTTTATCGCAAGCAGTCAGGGGGATGTGGATCCAACCAAGCGGTACATTGTGCAGCCGTAGGCTTTACACTGCATAGGCTTTGCAGCTCACAGGGCTCATCAATATTGGAATTTCTCCCCCAACCCTGCCACAGAATCTAAGGTGATGTTAAACGTGCTTTACAAAGGAGGAAGTGAGTTCCAGAGAAGTGCAGGGACATGCCTCAAGTCACACAGCAAGGAAGAGGCAGAGCTGGGGTTGGAACAGAGCTGGCCCTGCCTTGAAGCATGAGCTGGGGCCTTGGTCTACACCCTATGCCCCCACCACATCCATAGGCGTGGGGGCACTTGAGGTGGGTCTGTCTGGAGAAGGGGACTGTAATGTGACCCTCTCCTTTGCCACAGCTTTGGTGCCTCTGGGGATACTTGGGAGTGTGCAATACACCTTCTCCAGCCTCCCACTGGTGACTGGGGAATTCCTCGAGTTGGACCTCAATGTAAGTGATGGACTGGAAACCTTCTCCCTGAAGTTGAGTGTGGGCTTACCATGGGCTGGACACACACACACACACACACACACACACACACACACACACACACGCACGCACACGAGGCATTTACACATGCTGTGAACAACATTGAACAAGACCCTTTGTAGATTAGAGTAGGGCAGAGCTGGGAAGCATCCTTATACACCATTCGGTGCTTACTGTGAGCCAGGCACATCCCAAGTGAGTGCTTCTTGCTGACGAGCTCAGTCTGCTCTCATAGGAACCACAGTGTGAGACTTGTTTACTGGCACAGAGAGGTGGCTCCATTTGCCCAAGGTCACAGAGCTAGTGATTGCAGGCCTGGGTTCTGAACCTAGGCATCCAGCCGCTAGTGTCTGCAGCTGCTGCTAGACCCTGGGTCTGCTGGATAATCAATGGTTTGCTGACCATTAGCATGTTCATATACAGTTAACCTGCTTTTAATGATTTTTCAAAAGTTCTGGCTGGCATCGTTTGCTGCTTTCTGTAGTATAAACACTCCCATGGTGGCCAGTGATGACCTGGGGAGCATGACTTCACTGGAGGTCAAGTTGGGAAATTGGATCTTGTGAACTGGGTGAGCAGCTCCTCCAGCACCTCATGGATCTGACACTCACTATGCACAGTCCCTGGGCAGGCAGGCCATCCCTGGTTCATGTGGCTATGGTGCTCCCCTGAGACTTCAGCACAGAGATGCAGCCCATGTCATGTGGCTGCACTGTAACATGTCCACTGGAGAGGTGTGCTGCCAGGCCTGGGTCCTGTGTTGAACGCACAGCAGGGAGCAGGACAGAGCCTCTTTTTAAGGGAATTTTTGGTCTATCATAGGAGAACCCGTGAGACTCATTTAAGCAAACAGTCAATTACAGACCCAGCGCCGTGACAGTACCTAAAACAGAGACTAGGATGCACTAGCAAAGTCAATGAGGGCTTCTAAGAGGAGGTAACCCTTGAGCTAAGTCCTGTCCAGTGAGAGGAATCCAACAACAGATGAGTAGGGGACGATGGGGGTGGCAAGGAGCGGGAGGTGCCTGGCCTAGTGCTGTCCCTGGTGGCTGAGGTGCAGAAGGAAGGTGAGGGCAGAGCAGCTGGTCTCTGAGCACAGAGAAGACCTGGAGCACTGCACAGACCATCATCTTTGGAGACGGGTGGGCCAGTGTGGACGGTGCAGGTACAGATGCATGCACACATTGACTTAACTGTGATGGGCTGAGACATGGGATCTGTGCCATAGTGAATGTGTGTGCACATGCATATGGGTGTGTGCACGACTGTCTGTGATAATTGTAGTTGTAATGGATTATAAAGCAGGAGCTGCCATGACCCCCTTCCCTTTCAAGTAGAGGAAGAATAGCTCAGAATCATGGGTACAATCAGGAAGGACTGCCCAGGCACCTCCTTCCAGACTCCAGCCTCTTCTTCTTCCCTCCCCTTTTCTATGCTCCTCAGACTTTAGTTGGGGAGGCAGGAGGTGACCTCATTGACTATCCCCTGGGGCGGCCAGCTGTGTTGCCCAGGCCACAGATGCCAGAACTCCCCCCTATGGGTGACAACACCAACTCCCAGCTGGCCATCTCAGCCAATTTCCTGGGTTCTGTGCTGACCATGCTGCAGAAGCAAGGTGCATTGGACATCGACATCACTGATGGCATGGTGAGTCAGCCCAACAGGGCAGGAAGTGGTTGGTCTGGGGTCTTCCTAGCCCGCGCTTCAGAGGGAGGACTGAGGATGTCCCTCTCCTTTACCCTGTACTCCAGTTAGGTCCAAAGATGGCGATCCATCCATCCATCCATCCATCCATCCATCCACCCATCCACCCACCCATCCATCCACCCACCCATCCATCCATCCATCCCTCCATCCCTCCATCCCTCCATCCATCCATCCATCCATCCATTATCTGTCCATCAGAGCCTCTCACATGCCTCACAGGCATGGCAGTAAGCTGCTTCTGGTCCCAGGAGGAGGCAGTTGCTCTCTTTTTGGTGTGATTTATTTCAGTACTTTGTGTAAGGCATAGCATATTCACCTGTGACACTAATATAAATACTTAGAATCCTCTCAGTTGTCAACATGCATACACTAGTAATCAAAAGAGACATGAAAACAAAACACTAACACCTCAGAGCAGTGCTCAGAGCCACTCTCCCCAACTCCTCTCAGGGATTTATCATCTTCAGAACAGCTGTAGAATAGTGCAGTCTCAATCATATGTGCCTCACCCTGTTTACCAGATCATATTTTGCCACATGCAATTCATTTCTATACATCCAGATACCTTTCTCATGAACTACCCATCCACTCACCCACCCACTCATCTGTCCATCTGATTCTCCATTTGTCCATATACTCCCCATCGAACCATTCACACACTCATTCAGTCATCTATCCACCAGCTAACCCACTCATTCATCTATTATCCATCCAAGTACCCATCCATTATCTCTCTATCTATCCGCTCATCCATCCACCTACCCACCCATCTATGAACCCATCCATTCATTATCTGTCTTTCAATCTATCCATCCATTATCTACCCAGATACATATCCATTCTATCAGTCTATCCATCCATCCTCCAATATGTTGGAAAATTTGAGGTTTTGAGACATGTCATTATGATCCATAAATTTCGTTGCTTTTCTTAAGAATGGGATACTTGCAAACATTTTCCCCCAAATCTTGAAAATATGCAATTCTGCTGAGAAGAAAGTGTCCATTTAGGTCCAGTGCAGGTAGCACTCTTTTAGTTTTAAGTGTCTAAGGGTCCCGTTTGAACATGTGACTAATGTGCCCTGACAGTGAACCTATGCAAAAGGTAATGACTGTTTTATCTGCTGCATTGGTTCAGTGGTCTCTCTCCCTCTTTCTCCCCCCCTCCTTCTTTCTCTCCCCCCCCCCCCCCCCACAGGAGGCACTGATTTTCATTGTTTAGCATCTGACATTTTAGGAAGTGAATAAGAGACATGAAGGGAATAACAGAGTGAGGTCAAGCAGACACTAGGTGGCGCACATGGACTTGGCAAAGATTTTCTAAAGAATTCCACTGGCGACAATAGATTTGCACATGCCTTGACTACATCAAGCCATATTTGTAGACAGAAAGCCTAAATGGCTGCTCCCATCCATTTAGCCACACAGCTGCAATGTGGGCTACACAATGGCCACTCTGGAGTGTACTCTCAGATTGTGGACTTTTCTAGGGGATTTGTCTGTTTTACGGTGCACTGGAATCTAAGAACTGTGTTATAGTATCTGCCTGTCCCCATCACCTCAGGACTCACATGACCTTGTCCTTGTTTCACAGTTTGAAGAGCTCCCTCCACTCACCACATCCACACTGGGGGCCTTGATACCCAAGGTAAGTAAGTGATCCCAAAGTGTCTTTGTCTCTAGCTTCTTTTATGTCTTTAGAGGGAATGCTTCCATGTCACTGGAGTATATAGTTAGTGCTCTGCAGTTTTAAGTGGTGCCCTTTTGATTAAGAGACAACAGAAGTCATGGTCAGGGCTCTCTGCAGACAGTGATAACCATGCCTCCGCATTTGGGCAGGGCTCTAACCTGGTTCCCTGGAGTTCAGGATAGGTATGGAGGTCAGACACTTATGAGATAACACATAGAGGGTGAGGATGACAGATCCTGAGCCCTGGTGCTGGACCAGCCTGCACAGTCTCTTCCTGGCTGGGCTACTCCTTGGCTGGGTATAGTATTGGAGTTTGAACTCAGGGCTTTGCATATTCCAGGCAAGTGATCTCCCCTCTGTGTGACCTTGGACACAGTCTTAGCATTTCTGAGTTTATTCTCCTCATTTGTAGAAAGAGGCTTGTCTAGATGGACATCCGGTGTGGGCACACACATTTTTGTGGCAGCTGAAAAGGGAGTTGGCAGGTGTTCAGAGCAGGGCATGACTCACTATGTCCCAGCCATATTACCCCTGCCAATGACACCACCTGTCCAGCCTGTTTTCTCATCTGGAAATGAAGGCCCAGAGTGGGTGTTTGGCAGATGTTAATAGCTGTTCTTGCTGATACTTACAGATTCCCTTTCAAGTGACCATGTAAAAGCAGAACAAATGCCTCTCAATTCCCAACTCTAGTTCTTGGCCTATTCCCTGGCATTAAAGAACCCGGTGGATAGGAAGTGCCACACCAGGTGGAGCATACTCATTTACAACCCTCTGTACCTTTCCCGTCTCTTTCCATATGCCCCTTCTAGATCAGAGTGAGGAGAGATTGGGAACAAAACTCAGCAAGTGATTGCTACTGCCCTCATGTGGTTGGCATTTGAATAGCAGAAGCACCCTTAGTACTAAGCTTCTGCAGCTCCGCCAGGGACCTCTGATACTGGAACACTTCCTGTGCTCATTGCCCCTGGACAGCTCATGAGATTGTTCTGGAATCCCTTCTCTCACTGGGAGACAGACTCCTGTTCTCAGTTGGGCAACAGGCACAGAGAGATCAGCCCATCTTCAAGGACACAGAGCTTTAAATGGCTCAGGATGGTCATAGAGTTGAGGTTAGACAAAGTGGCAAGTGGCTTGAGCCACAGAGAGCAGCTTGACCCAGGCTCTGGTGGCCTCCTGGGGCCCTGCTTATCTAGGGACACAGTTCCAACTGCCTTGGGGCCTCTCTGAAGGAGGCGTTGCTAATCTCTTGGAGACACTGCTTGTTTTGGGGTAATGATCCTGAAAATCTCCGTGAAAAGCCAGTTGGTCAAAGGCTTGACTAGTTGATGCTCATGCCCTTGAGGGCGAGTTGGCAGGGTGAATTAAATGGCTGAATTTACTGAGTTTGTTTATGGACCAAGAGTTCCTACAGAGGACTATCAGCCCAGTCAAGACCAAGACCTGTCTTCTTAGGCCTAATCTCCCTCATCCCACCCGTGGGCAAATTCTGCTTGAGAAACAGTTGCTCCCCACTCCCTCTGAAAGTGACGAAGGATTTGTGCAGTGTCTGGCGCCTGCTTCCCATATTTAGGAAAGACTTTTATCTGGAATTAGCTTGGTATTTAGTAACTGTGATAAACCAGTCTTTTCAGCAAGTTAGCTTTGGGGATCTGAGCCGCAGAAACAGGCTGTAGTGCTCACAGTGGACTTCTCAGGGGACCTAGCCAGTCCTTGCAGCTGAACTGAAACTTGAGATGGCTTGGGGCTACCTTCATATCCCAGGAAGGGTACAAAGGGCCCTGTGCCCCCTTGTCGGCCACAGACTATGTGCTGGAACAGCTGCCACTGGCCTTAACTTTGTCCTCTAGTCCAGAAAAAAAAAGTGCCCCAGAGTTTGAGTGATTCAATTAACAAAAATTTGACTGACGCTTAGCCCCTGGCTCAGGGCTTCAGGAGATCCCACTTGGATCTGAGCCCTTTCCCGAGCATCTCCATGTGTCTGGCATTGAGCTTGAGGCTCTGTCTTGTCATATATAGTTAGTACGGTGGT
>CABHPQ010173003.1:0-28551 GCA_902168405.1 Peromyscus aztecus
CTTACAGACGGCTTTGTTATTTGGTTAGAATACAAACGTGTTGAAGTAGGTTGAATTTGGTATTATTGTGGAGTAGTTATCTAGTCATGCTCCTGCTGTGTCTGTTTTGAGAGAACTAGCTGTCAAGGGCTTGTCTGAAATAATTGCATATTAAGATTGAATCATCCAGGTGATGTTTTAGGTGGACTGTTGCTCTCTACTTGATGCCGCCAAAGGGACAAACGTATATTAGGCACCAACTGCACTGTGGTAGTGTGCTATGCTTTCTGTACGTGCACTTTTAGGTTGCTTCTTTCCCACTCTGGAAAAGGAGCTCTCTAGGTCCCCTTTCTCCAGCTTTCTATCATGAAAGCAGTTTGAGCATAAAGAAAATCTGTCAGTGGTAAACAGCCATGTGATGACTCTCCATTCACATTTGTTGATAGCTTGCTGTATTCACTTTGTTTGTAAATGTATATTTTTGTTGAACCATTTGAAACTAAGCTGTTGACTTATGACACTTTACCCTTGATATGTCAGTGATTAGGGCACTTTTTCCATGGATAAAATATTGTTATTGTTTATTTTCTTTAACATGATAATTCCTTAGTGTAATCTTGAAAACAAACTTATGTGCTTGTGTGCATGGGCTGGTGCCCATGGAGGTCAAAAGAGGGCATCAGATCTCCTAGAACTAAAGTTACAGGTAGTTGTGAGCCACCATGTGGGTGCTGGGAACCAAACCTGGGTCCTCTGCAAGGCAGCCGGTGCTCTTAACTGATGACCCATCTCTCCAGTCGCTCCTCAGAGTAATCTAATGTTCATATCTCTCCAATTGTCCTGAAAGGTGTTCTAGAACATTGTACACAGCCTTTCTTACCCAACCAGAATTTCATCAGAGTTTATTCTTGGCTTTTGTTTAACTCCTTTTGATTTCTTCTCATTTAGACTACCCAACTCCTTCTTATAAAATGACATTGCAGAGAGAGAGAGAGAGAGAGAGAGAGAGAATGACTCACATTCTGAATTTGTCAGAAATTTTCCTTTCAGTGGAGTCAGCTACAAGCTCTTTTCTCTGTTCCACTTAAGCTAGCTGTTGATTGTAAACTAGTTTTAAAGAGTCCAAGGACAAGACTACCCGGTAAATGATGCTATTGTACTTAGCTCAGCATTGCTTCCCATCAGGAGCTTCACACTGTCTAGTCCCTTTACTTCTTGATGCTGTTTGATCATATGGTTGAGGGAGTTGTAGTAAGACCTGTTTCCTACCACAGTTACCAAGTTATCTGTCTGGGCATGGTGGCACACTCCTTTATTCCAGTTATTCAGAGACTGGCAGGTGGATCTTGTGAGTTCGAGGCCAGCTTGGTCTACATAGGAGTTCCAGGACAGCTAGGTCTAACTAGAGAGGCCTGTTCTCCTTTAAAAAAGAAAAGAAAAATAAAAGACATCTGGGGCTATGGTAAATGAGCACAGTGGTGGTGCTAGTCTGTTGTCCAATCATCTTTTCAAGTTTTTTATTTTGTGTGTTTGGGTGTTTTACTTGCATGCATGTCTCTGCATCATATAGGCTCTTGGTGCCTGCAGAAGCCAGAAGAAGGTGTTGGATTCTTTGAAACTGGAGTTCTAGATCATCCTAAGCCATTGTATGGGTGCTGGGAATCTAGTCTGGTCCACTGGTAGAGCAGCCAGTGCTCGTAACCACAGAGCCATCTCATCAGTTCCTATGCAGTCTCTTCACATACAAGTTATTGTAGTGTGATAATCCGTGCAAGCTCACTTGTGGGTTCATTGTAATAATCTTGTGTCTGTCAATAGATGGAAATAAGATTATGAAAATTGTAAAGTATTCTGGGTAGCTGCTATATTAATTAAAATCTGATTTTGTGAATTTTTTAAGATTTTTAGTGATGAGTTCAAAGTATCACCTGTTATGAATTGGAAAAGAAACTTGGCTTGAGAAAAACTGGAAGAATTAAATGACTGCCTTTTCCTGTAATGGATACTTAGTAAAGAAATTTGTTTAAATTTTATGCAGTCAATATTGGTTGCATAGGAATATCCAGAAATATGGAGCTCTGGGTTGAAAAATTGTAAATTGTGGGCTGGGAGGAGCAATCTGTGTAGCTCACTGGTTGGGAAAATGCTTTGAGTGTACAGGGCCCTGTAAATAAATAAATAAATAAAATGTGGTTTTGCACTTTACTTCTATATTCTCATTCCATAATGATTGTATAAGTAAGCATTTGTGAGTAAAGGATGAATGAACTTCTGATAATGAGGCATATTAACTACATTTAGTGATGGGCCTCATTTTTATTAAGCCAGATATAAATATGTAATATAAAATCAAATTTATTTTTCAATGAACTTAGTATTTGATTGTTTTAATGGTTTCATAGTTAGATTTCTATAAGTAGCACATTCTTTCATTAAAATATTATTTAACTCTTGAAACAATTTTGAAGATTTTTTACATGTATTTTTGTAGATCAAAATGGCTCATGTACATAGAAATAAAAAGCTTAACTGTTATTTTTAAAATGCTTTTGTAGTATATCTATATATCTACACACCTATACATGCATGCTTAAAAAAAACAATATAATTTTGCCTTGGATCCCTTGGATTTATTTTGAACATTGGCTGACTTTGTTCCTCATGGTGGTAATCACATATTTGCATTGTGATATCTATTGATTATTGCTTTTGTCGTTACTTAACTTAGATTGTTGTTTTGTTATTATTTTAAAAATTATGTATATGTGCACAGTGCAGTTCAGATCCTCTGAAGCTGGAGTTCCAGGCAGTTCTGTGCCACTTGATGTGGGTGCTGGAACCAAGTCAAGTTCTCTGGAAGAGTGAGTGATGCTTGCTCTTATGTCTGAGCTGTCTCTCCAGCCCCAAGACTTGCTTGCTTGCGTGTGTGTGTGTGTGTGTGTGTGTGTGTGTGTGTGTGTCTTTCAACACATGAGAAGCTAGGGACGGAATCGTTTTTTAGATTCCCTATTATAACTGGCAGACTGCTTTTCTTTCTTCCTTTTTGTTTTTTAATTTAGAATATTTGTACATCTTTTCTCTCTTCCCTCTCCTCCTCCCATGTTCACCCCCACACCATTCACAGCCTCTTCTTTAACCATCCTTGTCACACATATCAGACTGACTTTCTTTTTCAAGACAGGGTTTCTCTGTGTAGCCCTGGCTGTCCTAGAACTTGGTATGTAGACCAGGCTGGCTGTCAACTCAGGGATCACTTGCCTCTGCTTCCCAAGTGCTGGGATTAAAGGTGTGCACCACCAGGGCCTGGCCAGACTGTTTTTCTTATATGTGCTTCAGTTGTCTGTTTGAAATTCATAGTACCATAAATGTAGAAAGCTGTATGTAGCTCATACATTTTGGGTTTTTTCTAAAGATCATTCCACCCTGAACACAGTGTCCGTCTAGCACTCTGTACACACCTGCTTCTGCCATCATTCTAACCAGATACACTGTAATCGTGTTTGTCCTCCAGGGGGAAGTTAGCTCTTCAAGGACAGAAGTAGTGTTTTGTTGATTTTGGTACCCCCAAATCTAGCACAAGTAAACAGTAGAGGCTTCCTCTTACAATGTTTAAGACTACTTAAAAGGCACGAGTACCCCAAATCATTGTAGTATACAGTTGTTTTGGTCTAATTTTCTGAGTTTCCTTTTTCTCTTGTGCCATTTATTTGATTTTATGTAGCTGACTTAAAGTACAACTTTCTGTTGTAGGTGCTGATGTAAGTACTACTTTAAGTAACTGAATTCAATTGGTCCCTATACTAGCTCAGTGAGCTAGCAACTGTTACTACATGCAGACTGTAGATGAGGGATAATAGGTAATTTGCCCGCCTCTTGTTGTAGTGGAGCTAGGACCTGGATTAAGACAGTCTGGCTCCAGAACCCCTGCTTTCACACACTGCCTCTCTGTTTGAGTTGCTTTACCAAAGAGTAGGTCTTATCCAGTGTTTGAGCATATACTATGCCTGGGGAGGGTGTTTTCCAAGCCTTGAAAAGTAAGCAACAAGTCGGGCAGTGGTAGTGCATGCCTTTAATCCCAGCACTCGGGAGGCAGAGGCAGGCGGATCTCTGTGAGTTCGAGGCCAGCCTGGTCTACAGAGTGAGTTCCAAGAAAGGCACAAAGCTACACAGCAAAACCCTGTCTCGAAAAACCAAAAAAAGAAAAAGAAAAGAAAAGAAAAAAAGTAGGCAACAGTAGGAACCAAATGGACAAACTCTAGATGTGAACTGACTGCTTATAATACCTACTGAAGACACAGTAGGTATTATATAAACTACTGCTTAGAATACCCACTAAAATATTTAAAAATACAGAAGACAAAATAAAGATCAGTGGTTCTCAACCTATGGGTTGAGACCCCTTGGGTTGAATGATTCTTTCACAGGGGTCGCCTAAGATCATCAGAGAACACAGGTATTTACATTATGCTTCATAAGAGTAGCAAAATTACAATTATGAAGAGGCAGTGAAAATAATTCACACCTTACCACAACATGAGGCGCTGTATTCAAGGGTCTCAGTATTTGAAAGGTTGAGAACCACTGATAAAGGCTGTAAGTAAGAGCTCGGCAGTCAGACTTAAATGAGTGCTAGTGCGTCTCTTTAATTGCTCCAAGCTTTACTTGCCTTATCTGTAAGATAGGGATTATAGAGCCTAACACACAGATTTGTTACCATGTGTAAATGGGATAGCATGTTCAGGACAATTCCTATCATACTTGTGCATGTGTGCATGTGCACATGCATGTGTGCGTACACACACATACAATATCTATGTGTAACATGTATATATCAGTTATGAAATCTACAGCTATGTAGATCATTGTCTATTTATGTACAATGAAACAATATTAATATTATTAGGGTTGATGATATTCATTTCAATAAAAATAATATGAGGGAAATAAAAATGGCCTGTTTTATTCTAAGTATTTTATTTTGTATTTATATTACACTATTTTATAAGGTAAATGTAAAGCATTCTGAGTACATGGTCCACCTATAGTTGCTTGATTTTTTTTTCCCCACTAGTCTTTCCAGTTTATTTTTCTATATTAAAGTCTTTTTTTTCCCGTAACTAGCCTTTGAATCTAGTTATTTGACTTCATTTTCATAGTTTCAACTTCCTTAACTTTTTTTTTTCCCCAGTGGGTTTTCTCTGTATCATAACCCTGGTTGTCCCGGAACTCACTCTGTAGACCAGGCTGGCCTCTAACTCACAGAAATCTGCCTGCCTCTGCCTCCTGAGTGCTGGGATTAAAGGCATCGGTCATCATGCCCAGCCTGACTTCCGTAACTCTTATTGGTTTATGTGATTTTAATTAACTGATTATTGCAACTACATAACCATATCTAATTCTCAGTAAATTGATGGGAACAGAAATAAATGTACTGGTTGATTAAAAACTGCAGAACTAGTGGTGCATACTGAGGATTTATTAAAAGGCTTTATAGAGAGAATAGAGACAGTGAATTTGTTACATTTGTTTGTTAAGGTTGAGTAAAGGATGGGAAGATTTTAAGAGACTAAAGGTAGTGGACATCGGCACCAAAACAATACTTGCTGCATGTGACAGCCACTATGCTCATGAACTCACAGAGGCTGGAACTGCTTGCACAGACCTGCTGAGATCAAGTCAGCCCAAACCTCAGCTCATGAAGTTCTACCCCCAGTCAAGTAGCTGTTGGCAGTTGATGGCTGCTGAGGGAGGGGGAGTCCATTTTCTCTAGGGATGTGGTTCCTGAGAGGTTAACTGTGCTCTGTAGATGGTTCTACAGCCATGCAGGTACAGGCAGTTCTGTGTGAACTCAGTAGTTAAAAGCAAAACAAAGCACATGAGGTCGGGAGGGAAAAGTGATGATGGGGATAGAGGGGAGCGATGGGGGTGACTTTGATCAAAATACATAAATGCATGTATGAAATTCTTAGAAAATAGTGTGTTGACTTAAGAGTCTGTGGTGGCTTGGATGAGAGATGCTTCCATAGTCTTGGACATTTGAACACTTGGTCACCAGTTGGTAACATTGTAAAGCCTGTAATTCTCAGGATCTCTCTCCTTCATGATACCAGTTGAGGATATTAGTGCTTAGTTTCCTGCTCTGGCCTCTATGCCTGCTGCTTGCTGCCATGCTTTCTTGCTGTGACCAACTCTTACCTCTGGAACCTTAAGCCAAATAAACTCTTCCTTCTGTAAGTTGCCTTGGTCGTGGTGTTTTATCACAGCAACACAAAAGTAACTAATACAAAAGTTGATACTAGAGAGTGGTCTGTTGCTGTAAGGAATCTGACCTTTTTTTTTTGAGAATATGGAAGACTTTGGAACTTTGGATTAGAAAAGCAGTTGAATGCAATAATCAGAGCTTAAAGAGTTGTCCTAGGGGGCTGGAGAGATGGCTCAGAGGTTAAGAGTACTGACTGATCTTCCAGAGGTCCTGAGTTCAATTCCCAGCAACCACATGGTGGCTCACAACCATCTGTAATAAGATCTGGTGCCCTCTTCTGGCCTGCAGGCATATATGCAGGCAGAACACTGTAATAAATAATAAATAAAATCTTTTAAAAAAATTAAAAAAAAAAGAGTTGTCCTAGTAGAAACTTTGAAGACAGTTCTGCCCGGCGTATTTGAACTATGGAGATCGAGCTCAAGTGGTTTCAGAGAGAAACAATATTAGCCACTAGGCTAGAGGCTATTCCTATGATATTTTGGCAAAGAGTCGGCTGCCTTCTGCCCTTAATCTAAGAACTTGCCCAAGGCTGAATGAAAAAGTAATGGGCTAATGTCTCTGGCAGAGGGAATTTTAAGGCAGTGTGATATTGAATCTGGCAGGGTTGTTATTAATGACTGTTATGCAGATCTTCAGAGAAAAAGAGCAAGTGCGGAAGACAGAAACAAAAAAGTTCAGTTTTAAGAGGAAGAATACCACTAAACTGAACTTTGTGCCAAGGCTTGTGCTGAAAGAGTACAGAGATTAAGATCAGGATTCAGGAGAAACCTGTGCATTGGAATAAAAGGAGGGAGCCCCTCAGGGCAAGAGCCCCTCCCCCAGCTTTAAACTTGTGAAAGAGAATCTAAGGCGTTAGTTGATCCTAGAAAGCATCCTAAAAATCTGCTGTTAATGTGGCTCAAGGGGCCCAGGCTCCATCCCAAGCTGGCAGCAGAGTTTGGCACAATGTTATTCATTAAGCGGTGCTGTGAGAAAAGCCATGAGGTACAACAAAACCCACTATAAGAGTTTATTAAGGGAAGGGAAAGAAGGGATGTGCATAGGCCTATGGGAATGATCGTGCAGGAAAAAAGGGTGAGGGATAAGTGGGACCCATTTTTATAGGTTCCACCCGCACATGTGCATATGGCTTATGTAGCTACGCCACGTATGCGCATAGATTACATGACCACACAGCGCACGGATTACATAGGACGTAAGGCCCTGGGATGAATAAGCATCTTGCCTGGCTACTGGACAGCATGTGTGGTAATGTAGCTGGGGGAGTGGCTAGGAATTCTAGCAGGGTCTCTGCGTGGAGGCCATGAGAAGGGCAAGAGGCTGTGAGAGGCCATTGTTTTAAGCTGTGACAGTGAAGCCTGGCTTGCTGTGGAGAACTCAAGACCTTGGAGATATCAGAGTCATGAGATTTCCATGAAGGAGAGCTTCATACAGGAAGTGGAAGTGGCCCAAGGGGGAAGATGTTACCATTTAAGTTTTCTGTTGATGTTTGTCCTGCTGGCTTCTGGTCTTGCTTAGGTTTAGTATTTCCTTACTGTTCTCCATTCTTCTCTTTTGTAATGGTAATGTATATTCTGTGCCATTGTATGTTGGAAGTATGTAATTTGCTTTCTGATTTTACAGACACAATTAAGAGATTGCCTTGAGCAGGTGGTTCTCAACCTTCCTAATGCTGTGACCTTTTAATATAGTTCCTCATGTTATGGTGACCCCCAACCATAAAATTATTTTTGTTGTTATTTCATAACTAATTTTGCTACTGTTAAGAATTGTAATTGTCTTAGTTAGGGTTTCTATTGCTGTGAAGAGACACCATGACTATGGCAACTCTTATAAAAGAAAACATTTAATTGGGGCTAGCTTACAGTTTCAGAGATTTAGTCCATTAGTGTCATGGAGGGAAGCATGGCAGTGTGCAGGCAGACAAATAGCTGAGAGTTCTATATCTGGATCAGCAGGCAACAGGAAGTGAATGCCACATTGGGCATTGCTTGAGCATCTGAGACCTCAAAGTTCTCCCCAATGACACACTTCCCCCAGCAAGGCCATGTCTAATAGTGCTACTCCTTATGGGTTTATGGGGACCATTCTTATTCAGACCACCACAGTAATGTAAATATCTGATATGCAGGATGATCTTAGGTGAAAGGGTTAACCCCACCCCCACTCCAAGGGGTCGTGAGCCACAGGTTGAGAACTACTGGTCTTGAGTCCCACTAGAGACTTCAGACTTTGGGTTTTTAAACAGTGTTAAGACTGCTCATTAGTCAGGGTTCTGTAAAAGAACAGCACTGATGGACTGAAAAAAAAAATGTATGTATACATATAAAGGGGATTTCTTAGAGTGACTTACAGGCTGCTGTATGGCTAGTTCAAGATAGTGGTCTCCTGATGGAAAGGCCAAGAATCCAGTCCAGGAGATTGTGTGTCTCAGCAGTCTTGATCTGGTGCTGGAGTCCTAGGGAATTCTTAGGGAGCTGTTGGTCTTAAGTCTGGGGTGGAATTTGAAGAAGTTGGTTCTAAACCAGCAAAGGAATGCCTCAGAACATGATGAATGCATTTGCCAGGTGGAGTGAAGACAAGCAGGCAAAAAGCAAAAGCTTCCTTTTCCGTGTCCTTTTATGTGGGCTGTTACCAGAAGGTGTGGTCCTATTTGAAGTGGACCATCTCACCTCAGATGATCCCATCAAGAAAATCCCTTCCCTCACAGGTATGCCCCAGCTGCCTGGGTTTTAGTTAATTCCAGATGTAGTCAAGTTGAGAACCAGCAGTAGGGATCACAAGATTGTGAAAGACTATAGGTTCTTTTGAAGTTGGACTAAATGCATTTTGACTTATGATATAGCCATGAGACTGTTGGGCTAGGGAAGGGGATATGGTGATTTGAATGAGAAATGTCCCTTACAGTCTTGAGTATTCATACGGTTGATGTCAGTTGATGGTGCTGTTTGGGGGCTTTGTTGGAGGAAGTCTGTAACTGGAGTGGGCTTTGAGAGTTTAAGGCCTCATCCTACTTCTGCTTTGTGCTTGTGTGTTCTCTCTGCTTTGTGCTTGTGGTTGACAATGTGAGCTCTCAGTTTCTTCTACTGCTTGCCATGCCTGCTGCTTCTACCATGCTTTTCCACCTCTGGAACCATAAGCCCAAATAAACTCTTCCTTCTGTAAATTGCCTTGGTCGTGGTGTTTATCCCAGCAACAGAAAGGTAACTAATACAGACTCTTTCAGGTATATGCCTAGGAGTGATAGAGCTGGGTGGTACTGCTTTTAGTTTCCTGAGAAACCTCATATTAATTTCCATAGTGGCTACACATTTACATTCCCATTAGCAGTCTGTAAGGACTCCTGTCAACCCACACATACATCCTTGCCATCACTGGGTGTCAGTTCCCACCATCTCTTTTTTTGGTTGATAATTTTTCTGGCTAGCGTGGAATGGAATCTCATTTTATATTTGACTAAGGATGTTGAACACTTTCAAATATTTATTGGTTGTTTGTGTTTTTTCTTTAGAGAGCTATCTGTTAATTTATTGAATGATGATAGGGGGGTTTTGGTGTTTGTTACAGTTCTTTGTATAGTCTAGGTATTAGATCCCTGTCCAATGAGTAGTTGGTAAAAACTTTCATGCTGCTGACACACACACACACACACACACACACACACACACACACACACACACACACACTGTGGTGATTGCTTTGCTTTGCTTTGCTGAAATTTTTTAATGTCTCATAAACTACATTTGACAACTCTTTGGATTACTTTCTGTGCTATTGGAGTCCTTTGCAGAAAGCCACTACATGTAGCTATATCTTGGCTACATGTAGCTGTGTCTTGAAATGTTTTTTTATAGCAGTTTCAAATCTTCAGGTCTTACATTAAGGTCTTTGATCCCTTGGAATTAATTTTTGTGTAGGGTGAGAGATACACAGACCTAATTTCATTTTTGGCAACAGTAAAAGGTACCTGAATTAAGTAATAAAAATAAATTCAAAATCTAGCCCGTAACACATCCAAAGTGTTTCTGGCAGTGCTGCTGTCCTTATTGAGTTTGAGAGACCACATTACAACCTTGTTTCTGCACATACAACATGTGCTGTCACACCATGCAATACTGGTGAACACTGCCTACTTTTAGATTCTAGATAATTGTATATTAAGAATTGTAGAGATTTTAACTGCACATACAGAATTTCTCTTTTAGAAGTGTGTGATTCAGTTATGGAAAACAAAGACAGTACTTTTTTTTTAAACTGCCATTCTCAGGATCTAAATAAACTAATATAGTTCTGGCTGTGTTAGAATGTTTGATTTTAAACGCTGTTTGAGGATTGGGGTGATGACTCTGTCAGTAAAGTAAGTGCCTGCTGTGCAAGCATGAAGACCTGAGCCAGTCCCTGGAACCTTGTTAGAGATTGGTGTGGGTACTGGGGAGTCCTGGGGAGACACAGGTAAGTGGACCTCTCAGGCTCTTGGCCAGCTAGCCTAAACTGCTTGACAAGTTCCAGACCTGTGTGAGATCCTGCCTTAGAAATAAGGGGGATGCCTCCTGAGGAATGATAAATCACACATATGCTGTTTGATTTGCTGACTTGAGTTTCATTAAAAAAAAATGTTGAATGAATTTTGGCTTGGGATTAAGGCAATATTTCTAGCAATTTCTGAAACGGCCCTAAATGCACTACTGCCATTTTGTACTACATGTTTATATGAAGTGGCATTCTGAATATTGATGATCACAAAATCAAATATTGGTCAACTCTGAAAAATTTTGAAGATACTTTTCATCCTGCAGCATGAAATACTCAAATCAATTCTTTTTTTTTTTTTAAATTCGAGACAGAGTTTTTCTGTAGCTTTAGAGCCTGTCCTGGAACTCAATTTGTAGACCAGGCTGGTCTTGAACTCACAGAGATCTGCCTGCCTCTGCCTCTCAGATGCTGGGATTAAAGGCGTGGGCCACCACCTCCCAGCTCAATTAATTCTTAAAAGCATTTTATAAATATAAAATGTAAAAATGAGCAAGTGCAACCATTTCAGCAAATGTATATTTGTTTTCATCTTTATTAAATGTTAAAATTACATTTCTTCCAAAGAATATTTTAAAATAAAAATCTGGGAGGCAAGACAGTTCATCAAATAAAGGTGTTTTGCTCTGTGTAAGCCTGATGATCCATGTTTGATTCCTGGAACCCTTGTATAAGTGGAAGGAGAGAACAGACTCCACAGAGTCTGTTGACCTCCACAAACATGCCATGGTATGTATGTGCCTACCCACATGTTCTCTCATACATAAAATAATAATGAAAATAATTTAAAAATCCATTTAAAATACAATTCTTCACAGTTACCAGTAAATGTTTATGTATCTATTTTGTATATCTGGTTGTTTAAAATTCTCAAGTGAAAAAGGCTGTGAGTCGTAGCTAGAGTTTTCCTGCCTGGTCCACAATCAGAACAAATCTCTCTCACCCGCCAGTCCCACAGCCGCTTAGACCCAACCAAGTAAACACAGAGACTTATATTGCTTACAAACTGTATGGCCGTGGCAGGCTTCTTGCTAACTGTCCTTATATCTTAAATTAATCCATTTCTATAAATCTATACCTTGCCACGTGGCTCGTGGCTTACCGGCATCTTTACATGCTGTTTGTCCTGGCGGCGGCTGGCTGTGTCTCCTTCCACCTTCCTGTTCTTTTCTCCTCTCTGTTAGTCCTGCCTATACTTCCTGCCTAGCCACTGGCCAATCAGTGTTTTATTTATTGACCAATCAGAGCAACACATTTGTCATACAGACCATCCCACAGCAGTGAGTGGAAAAGGTTTAAGAAGCTCTGATATGAATTAATTGATTTCTGTTTTAGAGTGAAACATGTGACACTAATCTCATTTTCTTATTAGATTAAAACCAAATAAAACAAACAAACAAACAAAAAACCTCAAATGTTCTCTATTATGTGATGGTCAGAGGCTAGACAGGTGTGTGACATGGCTTCATGGGGAGACACAACATACATGTCTACTCACCCAAGATAGGGAGCCCATGACAGACCAAAGTCCAACTTGGTGAACCATTGAGTTTTATTTATTGGGATTACTTACAGGAATATGGGTGAAGAGGTTCCTTAAAGGAACAGAAAGGACTCAAATACAGATACATCACCTAAGTCCACCCAAGCCTGTGTGCCGGTTCACAAAAGCTGGAGCACACTGCACAGCCTGCAGCCAGCTCAACAGGTTAGAGAGTGTCCTTTATAAGTGACTCAGGAGGTGTAAACTTCTTCCAGGGCCCTGGTCTGATCCCAGAGTCTTCTTTGGCTGAGAGTGACCCTTCAGCAATCTTTGTTGCTTACTGGGTGATGGAAGAACCTAGTAAATCTAGTTAGTTTCAGGTACTTCCTGAAGCTATTGGAGTTATTTACCTTCTGTCTTAAGTAGCTTCCCTGGGAGGTGGAATGTTCGAATCCCTCAGAAAACTGCTATACAACTGCTGGTAGGAAACCTCCCTGCAGTCTTAAATCTGCTGTTAAGGAGAACTGTGACAGAATGCTTCAACACAAGGGACCACACTCAGTGCCTTGCTGTGTTAGTGTTTTACCACAGAGCTATGTCCCCAGCCCTGACTTCTGGATTCATAAAAGTGCATTTTCCTGGGCATTCTTGTATAAAAGACCTGTCTAGTGTATGATTCTGAGACCCACAGCTTAATAGAAATAGAGGAGAGGTGGAAGAAACTTTTTTTTTTTTTTGCTTGTGAGGTTACTGAACATGACAGTAGTATGAGGGTAGATTTGTTTCAAGACAGCCCTTGGGAACAGGACAGATGGCTTTATTTAATGTAATTAATTGATCTGAATGAAGTTTCTTAAAAGCATTTTATACCCAGATGCTTTACTGTGCTTGGTAGCGCAGAACTTTAAGCTCTCAGTGGATTCTTAAAAGAGTAAGCCAGAAGTCCTAGTTACCTGTGAGGCAACCAAGAAGTACTGGGTCCCAGAAAATCACACAGAATTGGATTATTCTCATTTTATGACTGGAGAAACCAAACTAGTGAAATACTTTAGCTAAAAGTGAGGGATCTTTTAAGAAAAGAAAAAAAAAGTATTGGAACATTATATGCAATTTTTTATGTTCAGTAGAAATTTAAAATTTTAGGGAGATACTTTGATAAGTCCAACCTTACTATATAAAAAGTCGTTTTTGAGGCAATTATCTACCAACATTTTCTTCTTAGAATTTTTTATATCCCTTTTCTGTCTTTCTGTCTTAACCAAGATGCAAAAGTACCCCTTACTTTTATTGTTGATCTTGCTTTTATTGATGTTCGTTAATCTGGTAGCTACACTAACTGGTATTCTCACCACTGAGTCCTGCTCTTTTTTAATAAGAGGAAGAAAAGTGAGTATTGCAGAAGTGATTTGATTGGAGGCAAAGGGAGGACCAAGTACCTTACTTAAGTTTGGTTATGCAAAAATCTCAAAAGGGAAAGTTGCAGACATTTCTTAGTCTTGGTCTTGGGAGGAGAAGCAGTGCTTGCTCTATGTGAGAGCTTTATCAAAGACATACAGCTACTGTGGTATATGGAATAAGAGATTTAGGAAAGGAGCAAAAGCAGATCTGGTTGTGGGAGAGACTCAGAAGCCCCATCTGCAGATTTGAGAAAAGCCACTCACCAGCTTGTCTGAAGCAGTGGTTCAGTGCAGATGACAGGTGAACTTGTGGGGCCACAGAGTGGAGCTGGTGGAAAGTCTGCAAGATGACATTTCTACACAGCCTCCTCTTCATTTGCTCTCTGTCAAGGTTTTACTGGTGGACCTGGATTTGGAAGAACAGATATATGTGGAGCAGGGAGACCAGAGATATGGTGGAATCTGGTGATAGCACTCACCTTTGTCTAATCATGTTTTTGAGAGTAATTTGCCCTTTTGGCCAACTGTAACCTGGAATAGGATTCTGGGAAATGTAGTTTGAGTTAATCAAATTGCCCTAGTACAATTACAATAACAGTAAAAGGAGGGGGGGAAACCTCCACGAAGGAGGATGTTGTAGTTGTGGGTGTCTGCAGTCTACTACCCCCATGCCAGTCTGATAAAGCCAGTTGCTTAACTTCTCCACACCTGTTTCCTTATCTACTTTATGGGATTGTTGTGAAAGCATCTAGCAGTGTCAGCATTATAAGTGTTGTAGCTCTGGGGGGAAAGGTTTCCCCAAGGGAAGTGTTTCAGCTCTGAGGGGAACAGTGTCCTGGCAGTTGGGAGCCAAGGACTACCACAAAGTGACACTGCACAACAAACCTCACACAAGAGGTGGACTGGGAGAGACACGAAGGTGACTGCCTCTGCTGGAGTACAGCAGAGGACTGAGCAAGAGGCAGGCTTTATATAGGGCTTTTTGAGGGGTGGCACTTTCCAGGGTGGAAATTTCCAGGGTGGGATTGGTGGGTTTTCAAAACCCAGAAGTGAGCTTGGACGTTTTACCTTACAAGCACAATGCAAACTATGGTACTTAGTAGCTTTTGTTACCAGTAGTAATGGCAAGAAAGAAATAGGGCACTCTTTGGAGGGAGAGATGGAGAGGAGATGAGTGGAGATAAGAATGTAATATGAAGTCCATATATTTGAGGATATTGCAATCTAATTGGTCACATGGGCTAGAGAGATAGATAGCAAGTGCTGTCATTGAGAGAGCTTGGTGTTGAGTGACGGTGTGTGAACTCCTTAACATACTGCCTGAGGTTTCCAGGTGGTAATTCTTTCTACTGTCATTTATAGATATGATCAAATACAGACATATCATTTGTAGATATCTGACCCCCATATGCCATGGCACACTGATAGATAAATGTTAAGAGAATTGTCCTTACTTAACACAAATAAACTGGAACAACCACTAGCCAACTGGAATGTATGGTTTCCCTACATATGTTAAAATGAATGTAATGCAATAAAATATTTACAAAGTACCATGGGAATCTTTAATATAAAACACTATATTCCAAAAGCTCATAGCAAAAAAAAATAAGCATTTAAATATATATAATTATGATGTCAGTAATATTGGCATTTTGGAAATGAAGTCTGCTTAAATATCAGCCTTACCTAATGGAAATAAGATGTAAATAGACAGAAACCTCAGTTTGGCCAATAAAAATAAATTCCATATTGGAAAAGCATACCCCAAGCCCCCAGATGGGATGCAAAAGTGCTCAGAGTGGCAGTAAGTTAACTGGGAACTTTTCCTTCTGCGGGCAGTAGTGGTAGAGTATGTGCACAACAGGGTTTTATTTATTCATCCATAAAGACATTACACCCTTTGCAGTGAATGGACTGAACTGGAGACCATCATGTTAAGTGAAATAAGAAATAAGCTTGACTTAGACAAACATTATCTGTTTTCTCATATTCAGGGAAACCATTTCTTGCATGCATCGTTACGTGTCTAGGAGTAAGGATTACTAGAGAAGAGAGGGAGATAGGCACTTGGGATGGTAGAAAGGTAGGCCCAGGAAGTAGGTTCTGGCAAGTCCTTTTGGGAAAAACCCGGCAGCATGTTATTGGTTTGTCATAGGGTTTTTGTTGGAGGTTGAGGTTTTGGTAATGTGTCTTCTGAGTTTTGGTGGAACACTGCAGCCTTTGGTATTACTTGGAACTTTTGAATTATATAATAAGTAGCAGAAAGAGGACTGGAGTAGTTAAGAACACTTTGTTCTTGTAGAGGACCTGGGTTTGGTTCCCAGCTTCTACATGGTAGCTCATAATCATCTGTAACCCCAGTGCCAGAGGATCCAGTGACTTTTGCTGTCTGGCCACTAGGAATGCATGTGGTGCATAGAAAATGTATGATAAATAGATATCAATAATAAGCAGCAGAAAGTATTACTCCTACCAGCAAAGTATTCTCAACAGTTGAGTATTCTCAACATTAAGCAAATTTTCATGATGGGCCCAGGAATTGCTTTATTAGGCCAGTGTTAAGGTGTAGATATTATTTTGAAAAGGATTTATTTAATTTATTACTATTGTGTATATGTATGATGTGTGTGTGAATGCATGTGCCCTGGTACATATGGAGGTCAGGACATTTTTATGGAATCAGTTCTCTTCTTCCACCTTTATGTGGGTTGTGGGGGGGAGATTGAACTGAGGTCCTAAGACTTGGTGGCAAGTACTTCTAACTACTGAGCCATCTTATTGGTTCTGTAAGTACTACTTTTATGCTTTGGAAAGATTTTATTATTTTTTAATTAAAAAATTTACTGTGTGTCTGTATGTACATGCGTCGGTGTGTCCACTCCATGGCCTTAGCAATGTGTGCTTGTGTGCCTATGTATGTGTGTCTGTAGATCAGAAGATCGCTTGTGGGATTGCTTCTCTCCTTCCATCAGATAGATTCTAGGGATTGAACTCAGGTCTTAATGCTTGGTGGTAAGCGCCTCTAACTACTGAATCAGGCCTTCATACTGGCCTGATTTTAGAATTTTAGAAAGATATTATTAAATTTTATAATTTAGTTTTTAAATTTTTTATTAATTTTTTGTTTGCTTTTTAAAGACAGGGTTTCTCTGTATATCCTTGGCTGTAGACCTTGCTCTGTAGACCAGGCTGGCCTCAAACTCAGAGATCGCCTGCCTCTGCCTTCCAAGTGCAGGGATTAATGGTGTGTGTCACCAGGCCTGGCTTTATTTTGTCACTTTTCAATATGGGAGAGTATTGAGGTCAGTATGATGGTGTACCAAAGACATATATTTCTAGAACAAATAAATGAACTAAAGGCAGTACAGTAGTGTGTATGAGTGGATTCTGAACAAATTAGAGTCAAAGCTGAACTTAATAACATAGATTCTTATATATGCATGATGATCTGATATTTTAAATATTTTATACATCATATTTCCTTTAATTCTTACAACATTCATGAATGGATGCAGTTCCTGTTCCCATTTTCCGTATGAGAGACCCTGAGAGCCATTATTGTAATTACTGTCAGTGAACATTGAGTAATATGTTTGGTAACTCATTTATGAAGTATTCCTCTTTTTTTAATACCTCACAAAAATACCCCTAGACAACAGTTAGGGTTTATATACTCTGTACATATGTCCAAAGTGACCAAAGCCTACATTTGTTAGAGTACTAATTTAAATGCTACCTTCATTTCCTTTAAGACTGTTTTATAGTGGGGCAGGAGAGATGGCTCAGCGGTTAAGGGCACAGTCTGCTCTTCTAGAGACCCAGGCTCGATTCCCAGCACCCTCATGATGGCTCACGCCATCTGTGACTCCAGTTTCAGGAGATCTAAAACTTCCTTCTGGCCTCGCTGGCCTCTGTGGACACTACAGAATGTACATGGTTCACAGGCATACATACAGGCACAACACCTATACGAATAAAATATAAAGATTTTTTTAAAGACGGTCTTATAAAATACAGAAAAAAAAAGATTTGTAGACACATACATTCTCACTATGGCTCAAAAACAGAAGTGGGAAGAACTTGTAAGTATATACCTCCTAGCTGGTTTTGTGCATCTATAGATCGCCACAGACTGTAAGTTACATAGAGCAAAGACTGATTTCTTAGAGGTTGAAATCCAGAATCAAGAGGTTATGGCTGGTGAGAGGATCATCTCGATGTGGCAGAATACATTTATGGGCGGGTAGAGCAGTACATCAAAGTTAGAGCCTCTAGCCCCCCCCCCCCCTTTTTTTTTACCAGCAGTAATCTATGCAGGAAGGCCAAGCCTCCTGGCATAATCACCTCTCTAAGGTTCTATATTTTAATATTGTCCTGTTGGGAAAAGCTCAACAACATGGTTTTTCAAAGACACATTCAAGCCATAGCAGTATATCAAGTTGATTTTGCTTTAACACTTATTAGCATAATTATTACTAGCTAGTCAAGCTTCAATTAAGTACTTTACAAATATTTACTTGTTGGGCTGGGACTATAACTCACAGGTATAGTTGTTACCTATGCACAAGAACCTAGGTTGGATCTGAGAGAAAATTAAAGCAAAAAACAAGCCACAAAGGAACATTTACTTATTTCATTTCCACTGCAATTTGATTATGGTATCATACCACAGTCTCCATATTTACAGGTGTGGAAACTGAACAAAGAAATGTTAAGTCATTTGCCTACGGTTGTATACTTGTTAAGTAACAGATTCAGTTTCAAAATCAGACAGTTTGGGCCCACAGTCTAAGCTCTTTACTACCCTGCTTTCTGTCTTTACTTTTGAAGGGACCATGGCCATTCAAAGAGGAAATGTAGATGACTGAAAAAGAATGTTGTAGATTAAAATTATGGGTCAAGCATGGTGATGCATGCCTGTACTGCTGCTTGGGAGGCTGAGGCAGACAGGCAGATAGGCAAACTCCATGCTAAGTATAATAATTACTTTTGATTCATTCATATTGCTCACTTGTGTCAGTAATTCATTCTTATATATTGATGAATATTATTTATTCCATTGTGTACAATTACCACAGACTTGTCTAATTGGTGATCAACATTGGGTTTCTACTTTCTAGTTGGTGACTACAAATAAATCTGCTAACAATTTTCTTTAAATATTTGTGTGAATATATGCTTTCACAGTTTAACAGTCTTACCATGGCTAGCTAAAGTTGTTAAAAGCCCTCCCTTTTGTTTACAGGTATTTTATTATCATGATTGTTGCTATTACTGTTTTTACAATGCTAGGGATTGCTAAACCAACTGCTAACCCTCATCACTAGTTCTGCCATTGATTGATCTTTGTATCGTCTCTGTATTTCTTACTGTACATAATTGGAATCATGCAGTATATGACCTTTTCAGATTAGTTTCTTTTACTTAGCAATCTACATTAAAGGTTCCTCCTGTCTTTTTGTGGCATTATTTATAGCTCATTTTTTATTATTTTCTAAGTAATACTCCTGTATTAGTTATTTTTCCAGTTGCTATGGTAAAACACGCTGACAAAAACAACTTAAGGGAGAAAAGATTTATCTTGGTTCACAGTTCCAGGTCATTGCCCATCATGGTAGGGGAGTCATGGTGGCAGGATGTAGAGGAGACAGCTTGGTTATTTTGCATCTACAGTCAGGAAGCAGAGACTGATGTATGTTAGCACAGCCCTGTTTCTTCTTTCTATGCATTTTGGGACCCCAGCCTGTGGAATGGTACCACCTAAATGACCATGGCAACTCTTACAAAGGAAAACATTTAATTGGGGCTGGCTTACAGTTCAGAGGTTTAGTCCATTATCATCATGGCGGGAAGCATGGCAGTGTGCAGGCAGACATGGTGCTGGAGAAGGAGCTGGGAGTTCTACATCAGATTCACAGGCAGCAGGAGACTGTGTGCCACACTGGGTGTATCTTGAGCATATGACACCTCAAAGCCCACCCCCACAATGACACAGTTCCTCCAACAAGGCCATACCTCCTAAAAGTGCCACTCCCTATGGGCCAAGCATTCAAACACATGAGTCTAAGGGGGCCATAACTATTCAAAACACCATACCTCCTCAGTTAACCTAATAAAGAATTCCTCACAGGCATGCTAGAGGCTAACCTAATTTAGATTATCTCTCATAGATGCCCACTGAAGCTTGTCTCTTAAGTGATTCTAGATTCTATTAAGATGACAGTATTATCACTAATCCATTGTATGATGTGCTACAGTTATTTTTATCTCACTAAAAGATTACATTCTTTAAATGTAATTGTTCTTTTTTTACAAATTTCATTAATTTTTTTTGTGTATGAGTGCCTGAATATATGTCTGTGTCACATGCATGCAGTGCCTGCAGCGGCCAGAAGAGGGCGGCAGATCCCTTGGGAGTAGAGTTACTGATGGTTGTGAGCTGCCTTATGCTGAGAATTGAGTCTGAGTCCTTTGGAAGAGCAGCTCATGAGCCTTCTTCCCAGTCCCTGATTTTAAAATTAAAATTGTATTTGTTCATTTATTAAGTTTGAGACAGGGTCTTGCTGTGTAGCCCTGGCTTAGACCAGCCTCAAACTGTTAAACTTGTGGCAATCTTGAGCCTCTTTAGTGCTGGGATTGCAGATGTGCACCACGATGTCAACAAAGCCCCACCCCTGCACTTTGTTTTTTATTCTTTTTTTGAGATAGGGGGTCTCTACGTAGTCCTGGTTGTCCTGGAACTTGCTGTGTAGATCAGGTTGGCCTCAAACCCAGAGATCCTCCTGCCCCTGCCTCGTAAGTGCTGAGATTAAAGTTATGCACCACCACATCTGGCTCTTTCTTATTTTTTGGAAGTGATTCTGGGGATTAAATTTAGGATCCCATTCATGCATGCTAGGCAAGTGTTCTACTACTGAACTATGTCCCCAGGCCATTTATGCAGAATCCTCCCAACATTTGAGTCTTCAGTCTTTTGGAATCTTATGACTTTGATTTATATTTGCATTTGCTTTTCTATAATGGCTAAAAGTAATGTGTTTTGATATCTATATGTAGTTGGACAGTATATAACTATCTTTTGTATATCAAGTCTTTATTGATTATGTATTGGTTACTTTTCTATTGCTGTGATAAAACACTATGATCAAGGAAACTTAGGAAAGAAAGTGTTCCATGAGGGTGGAGTGAAGGCATGGCATCAGGGATAGCTAAGAGGTCACATCTCAAACAGTAAGCAGGAGGTGGAGAGCACACTGGAATGGCATGAGTCAGTGGCACACCTACTCCAACAAGGCCATGCCTCCTGATCCTTCCCAGACAGTTCACCAACTGGAGACAAATGCAAGCCCGTTGACCTTTCTTATTCAGATTCCCACAGATTTGTCTTTGTGGGCTGTAAGAGTTATGCTTTCTAGAGGCAAGTGCTTTGGCATACTTAGGTTTGTGCATGTGCATATTTTCTCCTTATCAGTGGCCTTTTTATTTTTTATTTTTATGTATATGGGTGTTTTGTCTGCATGCATGTCTGTGTGCCTGTGTTGCCAGAGGCTAGAAAAAGGGCATCAGACCTCTGGGATTGGAGTTAAAGATAGTTGTGAGCAACCATGTGGGTGATGGGAATCGAACTTGTGTCCTCTGGAAGACCAACCATTGCTCTTAATCACTGAGCCATCTGTTCAGTTCCATGGCCTGTGTTTACTCTCTTACTCTAGTGTGTTTCGGAGAGCACGTTTTTAATTTTGATGAAGTTCAGTGCACATTTTTAAGATTGGTATTTTTGTTATTCAAAAAGCAGTACTGGACCAAATGGATAGCTAAGTGGGTAAAGGTACTTGCTGCCAATCCTCATCACTTGAGTTCAGTCCCTAGGATTTATTTGCTATAAGTTGTCTTCCACATGCATGTGGTAGTACATGAGCCCACATACATATACACACTCAATGAATAAATAAATACTGCTTTTAGAAAGGATATTAAGGAACTAAACAGAAATCTTTGCCAAACTCGAGGTCACTTATTTTTCCCCTTAGAATTCGATGTCTTTTGCTCATTCAGGTTTACAAAATAATCATGAATTATGTTTTATACATTATATGTCCACTGGGCATGGTGACACAAACCTTAAGTCCTAGCACCCTAGAGGCAGAGGCAGATCTCTATGGGTTCAAGGCCTACGTAGTCTACATAGTGAGTTTTATGAGTACTATGTGAGTACTATGAGTACATTGTGTGTTCTAGGTCAGCTGGAACTATACAGTGAGACACTGCCTCATACAAACAACCCCCCAAACCAAAAAAACAGAACCAAAAATAACCCCCAAACCCTGTTCCCCCCAAAAGCCTATTGTTCTACCACTGTATATAGAAAATATTATCCTTTCCCACTTGTATAATTCTAGCACCTTTACAAAAATTAGTTGACTGTACCTTAAAAGTCTGCTTTTAGATGATCTATGCTTTTAAAAAATATTTATTTTTAATTATGTGTTTTGGGACTATAAGTTTGTGAAAAGCAACCAATAGCCTTGGCAATGTCTGGGTTTGGGGTTTCCATGGTGCTACTTTGGCCAGCAATGTAACCCATTCCTGGCACTTGTTGGTGAGAGATGTCCAGCTGGGACTTTGTCTCTTCTGTTACTTGGTGACCCCACTTCAGTTTCTTTCTTATTGTATATATTTTAAGAAGCTTCTACTATAGTAAGGTTCCATAAGACCCCTAAAATAGCCCTTAGTTTTAGCTGTACACCCCTGTATTCCCTCTCTCACCTCTTGTTCCCTTCCACCCCACCGCTCTGTTTAATCTTCCTTTCCAGTCCCCATCCATCCAAAACTATATATATATTCTATTTCTCCTCCCTCAAGATTCTTCCGTTCACCATAATCCCTTACTCTGTACTTAACCTCTGTGGTTGTATGGATTATAGCTTGTTTATCGAAGACTTAACAGCCAGCATCCACATGTAAGTGAATACATACCACATTTGTCTTTTTGGATCTGAGTTACCTCACTGGGGATTTTTTTTTTTAAGCTCCATCCATTTACTTGCAAATTTCGTGATTTCATTTTTTTTCTTTAATAGCTGAGTAATATTCCACTGTGTAAATGTAACATATTTTCTTTAGCCATTCATCCATTGACAGACATCTAGTCTGTTTCCAATTTCTGGTTATAAATGATTAGAGCAACAATGAATGTGGTTGAACAATAGTCTCTGTAGTAGAATGTAGAATCATTTGGGCCTGTGTCCAGGAGTGGTATAGCTGAATCTTGAGGTAAATCTATTCTCAGCTTTCTAAGGAACCACCACACTGATTTCTGTAGTGACTGTACAAGTTTGCGCTCCCACAAGCAATTGGTTGAGTGTTCTCCTTGCTACACATCCTCAACTGTATGAGCTGTAAACAGAGATTCTCTGTCCTGCCCCATTCTGTAACCGCTTCCAAATAATCACCCAAAGGCTTATATTAATTATAAATGTTTGGCTGATGGCTCAGGCTTAATACTAGCTAGCTCTTACATTTAAATTAACCCATTTTATTAATCTATGTATGGCCATATGGCCTATGGCTTACTGGTTCTTTCACATCTTGCTTCTTGGGCAGCTCGCAGTGTCTGCCCAGACTCCGCCCTTCTCCCTGTTTCTCTGGCTTTCCAGCCCAGCCTTGTTCTGCCACAACAACTTTATTATCAACCAAGGAGAGAGACACATATTCACAGCATACGGAAGGATATTCCACAGCAATGAGCTGTCATTTGTTTTATTGATCTTGGCCATTCTGACTGTTTTAAAATGAAATCTCAAAGTAGTTTTAATTGACATTTCTCTGATGACTAAAGATGTTGAAAATTTATTTAAGTGCTTCTCAGCCATTTGTGTTTCATTTTTTGAGAAGTCTCTGTTTAGATCTTACCCCTTTTTAAATTGGATTGTTTTCTTGATGTTCAGTTTCTTTAGTTCTTTACCTATTTTAGATATTAGCCTTCTATTGGATGTGTAGTTGGTGAAAATCTTTTCCCATTCTGTAGCTTGCCACATTGTCCAAATGTTCAAATATATGGGATATGTCCTTTCCCATACAGATGATTTCAGTTTCATGAGGTCCCATGTATTGATTGTTGATCTTAGTGCTTGTGTTATCTGTGTTCTATTCAGAAAGTCCTTTCCTGTCCAATGAGTTCAAGACTAGTCCCCACTTTCTTTTCTATCAGGTTAAGTGTATCTGGTGTTATGTATTTGTCCTTATGAGGCCAATGATCCATTTGGTCCTTGATCCAGTTGGAGTTGAGTTTTATGCAGGATGAGAAGTACGAATTTGCATTCTTCTCTATGCAATCATTCAGTTTTACCAGCACCATTTGTTGAAAATGCTTTTTTCTAGTGTGTATTTCTGGCTTCTTATAAAAAAAAAAAATCAGGAGTCTGTAGGAGTGTAGACTTATACCTGGATCTTCAGTTAAATTCCATTGACCAATTTGTCTGTTTTTATGCCAATACCATGCTGTTTTTATTAACTCTGTAATACAGCTTGACATCAGGGATAGTGATAACTCTGGCAGTTCTTTTATTATTGAGGATTGTTTTAGCTATCTTTTGTATTTTATGTTTCCATATGAAACTGAAAATTGTCCTTTGAAGATCTGTGAAGAATTGTGTTGGACTTTTGATGGGGATTGAATTCAATCTGTAGATTGCTTTTGGTAGGATGGACGTTTTTACTATGTTAATCCTACCAATCCATGAACATGGGAAATCTTTCCATCTTTTGATATCTTCAGTTTCTTTCTATGTCTTAAAGCTTCTGTCATACAAGTCTCTTACTTGCTTGGTTAGAGTTATTCCAAGATTTTTTTTTTTTTGAGGGTATTGTGAAAAGTATTGTTTCCCTAATTTCTTGCTCAGTCTGTTTGATAGATGTGTATAGCAGTGGTTCTCAACCTGTGGGTTGAGACCCTTTCACAGGGGTCGCCTAAGAACATCCTACACACCAGATATTTACATTACCATTCATAACAGTAGCAGAATTATAGTTATGAAGTAGCAATGAAAATAATTTTATGGTTGGGGGTCACCACAACTAGAGAAACTGTATTAAAGGATTGCCACATTAGGAAGATTGAGAACCACTAATGTATAGGAAGGTTACTGATTTTTGGGTATTAATTTTTGTATCCTGCTACTTTGCTGAAAGTGCTTATCAGCTATAGGAGTTTCCTGGTGGAATTTTTAGGGTAACTTATGTATACAATCATATCATCTGCAAATAAAGATACCTTGACTTCTTCCCCTCCTATTTGTATTCCCTTGGTCTCCTTCAGTTGTCTTACTGCTGTAGCTGAGACTTCATGTACTGTAATTAGTAAGTATGGAGGGAGTGGACAACCTTGTCTTGTTCCTGATTTTAATGAAAATGTTTTGAGTTTCTCTCCATTTAAGTTGATGTTGATTGTGAGCTTGCTGTCAGTCACTATTATTATGTTGAGGTATGTCTGTTGTATCTCTAATCTGTCCAGGACTTTAATCATGAAGGGGTGTTGGATTTTGTCAAAGGCCTTTTCTGCATCTAATGAGATGATCATGTGGTTTTGTTTTTCAGTCTGTTTATATGGTGGATTACATTTATTTATCTATGTGTCTTGAACTATCTCTGGGATGAAGCCTACTTGATCATGGTGGATGATCTTATTGATGTGTTGTTCTTGAATTTGGTTTGCAAGTATTTTACTGAGAATTTTTACATCTATGATCATAAGGGAAACTGGTCTGTAATTCTCTTTCTGTGTTGAGTCTTTATGTGGTATTAGAGTAACTGTGGCCTTGTAAAAAGAATTAGGCAGTGTTCCTTCAGTTTCTGTTTTGTGGAATCATTTGAGGAGTATTGGGAGTTAACTCTTCCTTGAAAGTCTGCTCTAAAACCATCTGGCCCTGGGGTTTTTTGGGAGACTTCTAATTACTGCTTCTATTTCATTAGTAGGGATTATAGGTCTGTTTAAATTGATCTTGATTTAACTTTGGTAGGTGGCATGTATGGAGAAAAGTACTCATTTCTTTTAGATTTTCCAATTAGGTTGAATGCAGATTTTTAAAGTATGTCCTTATGATTCTCTGGATTTCCTCAGTGTCTATTGTTTTATACGCCCTTTTACCTTTAATTTTATTCATTTGAATCTTTTCTCTCTGCCTTTGAGTTAATTTGGCTAAAGGTTTGTTGTTCCTATTGTTTTTCCCAAAGATACAAATCCTTGTTTCATTGATTCTTTGTTCTATTTGTTTGTTTGTTTCTATTTTATTGATTTCAGCCTTGAGTTTGATTATTTCTTGCTTTCTACTCCTTTTGGGTGTTATTTCTTCTTTTCTTCTGGAGTTTTCAGGTATACAGTTAAGTTAGTAGTATGAGCTCTCCATTTTTTTAAAAATAGACACTCAGTGCTATGAACTTGCCTCTTAAAACCACCTTTGGATTGGGGATTTAGCTCAGTGGTAGAGCGCTTGCTAAGGCCCTGGGTTCAGTCCTCAGCTCCAGGAAAAAACAAAAACAAACAAACAAAAAAAACCCCACCTTCATCTTGTCCCATAAGTTTGGATATGTTGTGGTTTCATTTTCATTCAATTCTAGGAAGCTTTTAAATTTCTTTCCTAATTTTTGTCTTGACTTATTTTTCATTTAGTAGTGAGTTGTTCAGTTTCCATGAGTTTGTAAACTTTGTATTGTTTCTGTTGTGTTGATATCCAGCTTTATACCATGGTGATCAGATAGGATGCCTGGTGTCATTTCAGTCTTCTAATCTGTTGAGACTTGCTTTGTGTCCAAGTATGTGTTCAATTTTGCAGAAAGTTCTGTGTGCTGCTGAGACGAAGGTGTATTCTTTTGTGTTTGGTGAAATGTTCTATAACTATATTAGGTCCATTTGGCTTTTGATGTCAGTTAGCTCCAGCGTTTTTCTGCTTAGTTTTTGTTGAAATGACCTGTCTATTGGGGAGAGTGGGTTATTGAAGTCACATGCTTTCACTGTGTGAAGGTTGATATGTGTTTTAAGCTGTAGTAGTGTTTCTTTTGTGAACTTGGGTGTTCTTGTTTGTTTGGTGCATAGATTTTAAGAACTGCAATATCAGCCAGGCAGTGGTGGCGGCACATGCCTTTAATCCCAGCACTTGCGAGGCAGAGGCAGGCAGATCTCTGTGAGTTCAAGGACAGCCTGGTCTACAGAGTGAGATCCAGGACAGGCTCCAAAGCTACACAGAGAAACCCTGTCTTGGAAAAAAAACAAAACAAAACAAGCAAACAAACAAAAAACCCTGCAACATCTTCTTGTTGGATTTTCTGATGAGTAGTATGTAGTGACCTTCCCTGTCTCTTCTGATTAGTTTTGGTTTGAAGTTTGATTTGTCAGATAGTAAAATGGCTTGCTTCTTAGGTCCGTTTGCTTGGAATATCCTTTTCCATCCTTTGACTCTGAGGTGATGTCTATCCTTGATGTTAAGGTGTGTTTATTGGATGCAGCAGCATGATGGATCCTGTTTTCTAATCCAGTCTATTAGTCTGTGTCTTTTTATTGGGGAATTGAAACCACTGATGTTGAGAATTATAAATGAGCAGTGTTGATTCACATTATGTTGTTGTGGTAGTGTGGGTTTTTTTCTCCCCTTCTTTTAATTAACTAGTCTGAGATTATTTATTCTTTGTGTTTTCTTGGGTGTGGTTAGCTTCTTCAGGTTGAAGTTTTCCTTCTAGAGGCTTCTGTAGGGTTGGATTTATAGATAGAGCTGCTTAAATTTGGTTTTATTGTGGAATGCTTTTCTTTCTCCATCTATCATGATAGAAAGTTTTGCTGGATGCAGTAGTCTGGGCTTGTAACTGTAATCTCTAAGAGTTTGTAGAGCATCTGCTCAGACCCTTCTGGCTTTTAGAGTCTTCATTGAGAAGTCAGGTGTTATTCTAATAGGTTTACCTTTATATGTTATTTGGTCTTTTTCCCTTCCAGATTTTAATGTTCTTCTTTGTTCTGTACATTTAGTGTTTTGATTATTATGTATCATGGGGAATTTCTTTTCTGGTCTAGTCTGTTTGGTGTTCTATGGGCTTCTTGTACCTTGATAAACACCTTCTTTAGGTCAGGGAAATTTTCTTCTATGATTTTGTTGAAAATAATTTCCATATCTTTAACCTGTGCTTGTCGGTAGTGGCTGTTATAGGAAAGGATGCTTCTCGAAGTCTGATGGATAGGATGAAAAGAGCGGTAGTGTGAAGTGAAACTTGAAATGGCATGCCCATGTCACAGCCATGCGTGAGATTCGATTCTGAAACACACTAGGGTGCAATGTGGAGAGTGATGATGAAGTGCTAATGGATATTTTGTTTCCTTTTACTAATATGAAACAACATTTCATTGTTTGTTTATATGTGTAAGCTCTTAAACTTAGTTTTACAAGCTGGTGAATACTGAGAAATTATTTCTCCCACAGAACTATAATCATACATTCCCAGGCAATATAAATAATATGGTTGAAAAATACACATTGCTATTTTACTTATTATATAAGAAAACAAATTATCAAGTACCCTATTACTAAGTTACATAGCTATTAGATATTTGCCTCAGTTCATTTGCAGAACCCGGTCCTTCCCTCCCTACCTCCCTCCCTCCTTTCTTTCAAGAGAGGTTGGGGAAAGAAGGGGAAAATCATAATTCAAACAACTAAGAAGTTGGAAAACAACTTCTGATAGTATGGAACTCTTTTTGTAGACAAGACTGGCCTCCACCTTATAAAGATCTGCCTACCTCTGCCTCTTAAGTGCCGGGATTAAAGGCATGTACTACCGTGCCCAGAACTATATAAGCTTTTTTTTGTTTGTTTGTTTGGAGACATTAATTGAAGGTATGTGCTTCTGTAACA
>CABHPQ010173004.1:10552-40049 GCA_902168405.1 Peromyscus aztecus
CAGCATGAGGTCACACAGTGCAGTACCAGCTCAAGCATCTAGCTCCAAACTCACAAGACAGCATGAGGACACACAGTGCAGTACTGGTTCAAGCATCTAGCTCTGAACTCACAAGACAGCATGAGGGCACACAGTGCAGTACCAGCTCAAGTATCTAGCTCTGAACTCACAAGACAGCATGAGGGCACACAGTGCAGTATTGGTTCAAGCATCTAGCTCTGAACTCACAAGACAGCATGAGGGCACACAGTGCAGTAGCAGCTCAAGCATCTAGCTCTGAACTCACAAGATAGCATGAGGGCACACAGTGCAGTACCAGCTCAAGCATCTAGCCCTGAACTCACAAGACAGTGTGATGGAGGTGAGACCTCTGACTCAGCACATCTTGAATGCTTTTAAGGGCTCCCATTTGTTATGCTTCTCTTCTTCCAAGAGGACTCAAGCCGGCAAGCTGAGGATTATCAGCTGACCTCTGCTCTTGTGGGAACTATATTCACCTTTTGTTGTTGTTGTTTCAACTATGATTGCTGTTAACTTTATTTTAAAATAATGTCATTTTGCAAAGAAGAAGTGTACACAAGCAGACATGTTAAGGCATTGCAAAGGCTTAGGATGTAAATTATGAGTGAAAAAGTTGAGTTCTTTCATCCTACATTGTCAGTTACTAGACTTGATTCTTTGCATCTACAGAGAAACTTCTCTTTACACAGCACTGGCACAGCAATCTGGAATGATTTTATATTTTGTAACATCGAGAAATTGTGATGATTTAGAGAATGAACTACATCATTTAGTTTTCAAGGATCCACTCTCATATAAAACAATGTTTTATAAAAATAAATATTAACTCCCTTGTGCTGTGGGATGTTCTGTATGGCAAATGTGGCTAATAAAACACTGATTGGCCTGTGGCTAGGCAGGAAGTGTAGGCGGGACTAACAGAGAGAATAAAAAGAACAGGAAGGCAGAGGGAGTCACTGTCTGCCAGCCAGCCGCCAGGACAAGCAGCTTGTAAAGATGCCAGTAAGCCACGAGCCATGTGGCAAGGTATAGATTTATAGAAATGGATTGATATAAGATATAAGGACGGTTAGCAAGAAGCCTGCCACGGCCATACAGTTTGTAAGCAATGTAAGTCTCTGTGTTTACTTGGTTGGGTCTGAGCGGCTGTGGGACTGACAGGTGAAAGAGATTTATCCTGACCGTGGGCCAGGCAGGAAAACTCTAGCCACACCCTTGCCCACTCCACCACATGGCAGATAAAGGGTGGTCATCTGTGCCACGGTCAACAGGGCCAGCTCTATTGTGCTGCCCAGGCGAGGTGCAAGGCCTGTTCTTCTCCCAAGTGCTCCAGCCTGTGAGGGGTAGGGTCAGCTCTCCCACTCCTGTGTCTCTGGAATCAGCTTTCCCACCTGCAGGAGGTAGCTGCAGGGGAGGGTGGTATCTTTCCCTCACCCACGCCACTACCACTACGTGGTGACAGGCAGACAGTGGGGCTAGCTCTCCCCCCTCACACCTCCAGGGTTGGCTTTATCCACACTCCCAGACCCCAAGGGCATGAGAGCAGGAGAACTGGTCCTGCTCCTTGATGCCTGATGTAGTGGGTGAGCTAGCCAGGTAATGCTAGATGAGGGAAAATTGGCAGGCTGACCACTCCAGCTAAACATCCAGGCTGGGAAGCAGTGCTATGAGTTGGCCCACCCCAACATCCACCTCATCTATGAACTGATGGAGCGTGTGAAGGGCATGAACCTACAGATCCAAAGCTGCAGGATCTCCATGACACAGGACAACAAAAGGATTTCCAAGAGGAGTCCCAGTGAGGGCCCGGGATTAAGGGTGTAGCAGGGGCCAGAGGCCTCGAACCAGACCAACAACACAGACACATTGCAATGAACATCACAAGTAAGAAGTGAGGACTAAAGGGTTTACTGTGTGACTTACTGTGCCATACATATTACAGCTGCCACGACGAGACCAGGTTGTTTTTTTTTTTAGTTTCTTTCTTTTCGTTTTTTGTCTTTTAAATTATATTTTATTTTTGGGAGGAGGTTGCTAGGGCAGAGGGTGGCTATGAAGGGATGGGGAGATGAATGGGATCAGGATGCACGGTGTGAAATACAAAAAGAATCAATAAAAAAGTAAAAAAAAATAAATATTTTGGTATACTGGTTGGGAATGAACTACATTTCACCATTTTTTTTTCTTAAAGGAAGCAATCTCTTCACATTTGAAAAATGTAATGGAAATATCAGAGTATTTATATGCAGACAGGAAGGACGATTTTTGTTTTTGGACCTTGTGAGACAAGATCTCAGTCTATAGCTGAGGGTGGCTTGGAACCAGCAACAGGATTTCAGTGGGATTTGAACTTTCCATCTTCCTGCCTCTACTCCTAAGTATTGAGATTAACTTCATGTCTAGCTAGGAAAAATGAGTATAAGAAGCCAGTATTTACAACCAAATTAAAAAACAGAAACATTTTTAAAAGTTTCAGTTATGGCCCGTAAGATGGAAAGAATGGCATGATGGGATATTTTATGCTAATCATTTATATTTAAGGTGAAATCATTGTATGCATACCTTTTCTGGCTAAGAGAAACAACATATTGTTTGGGAAGTAGTAGTCCTCATTACTAGTTCATGAAGTATGAATGCTGGAAAGAACTATGGATAATTAGAGTCAGTCCTTCCCATAATAGAATGAGGACCTGAGCTAGGGAACTATATACATGGCAACCATGTAAAAACCAAGAATGGCAGTGTATGTGTCTATAATCACAGCTACGGGAAGAAAGACACGAAGATTCATGGGGCTTGTTGGCCAGCTGGTCTGGCCAGTTAGTCTGCTAGATCTTGTTTCAAAAAATAAGGTGGGAAGAAACTGAGGAAGACACTTAATATTGACTTGTAGCCTATACATGCATACAGGTACACAGGAAAACACAAGCACACACACACACACACACACACACACACACACACACACAGAGAGAGAGAGAGGGGGGAAAAGACAGAGGGGGGAGGGGAGAGAGAGAGAGAGAGAGAGAGAGAGAGACACTACTGTCTTATGATGGGTTAATTAGGGAAAATTCATCCATTTGCCTACCTCAGGATAGACAGGCAAGGCTATCTGCTGCTAATCCTGTGGACACTGCCATTTGCTCACCAGAATGACCACAGCACACATTCTGTGGCCTGGTACATGAATACTAACAGAGAGAACCAGGCTTTTGGTTGATATAACTCACTCCTCTGGTCGGGATTTCCCCAGGCAACTTCCTGACTGTGCACTGGTACTCCATGCAGTTAGTCTACAGAGAATGAAAATGCTGGTGTAGGCTCCAGGAGAGTCCATTGCTAGGTCACAAATGAACGAGTGTCACTGACTGATAGGCCCTGGCTGAAAATCCTTCACACTATGGCTTCATTTCCCACGTATGCTGGAGCCAGTGACTGAGAGATCTTAGCAGCATCCACAAGGCTGCCTCCTAGACAGGAGACTTGGGTCCTTGAAGGAGGACTGGGCTGAAGACCTCTCCAGGGGCTTGGTGGGTTCTGTCAGTCTGACATTCCAGTGCCCACCTCTTTGCCGCACTCCTTCCTCTCCCTCTTCCTGACTCCCTTCCCTTTTCTTATTTGGGGGAAATCTCAACCATGCTTTGTTGACTCTCCTCGTTCCTCTGTCCATTTTTCCTCAGAGGTGTGGCCTCTGAGTAAATACCTTACATAACTGCCAATTTCCTTCGGATGATTTTAGAGGAAGCTGGACTGTGCCAGCATATCGGTGTGGTGGTATTGTGTTCCCCAAAATACTGTGTACTTTAATAAACTTATCTGGGGTCAGAGACAGAACAGCAACAATATTAAACATAGAGGATAGGCAGTGGTAGCACACACCTTTAATCCTAGCATTCCAGAGGCAGAAATTCATGTGTTCAAGGATACACCCAAGCATGGTGACCCATGCCTTTAATCTCAGAAAGCAAGCCTTCAATCCCAGGGAGTGGCAGTAGAAAGCAGAAAGGTATATAAGGCGTGAGGACCAGAAACTAGAGGCATTTGCCCTGGAGAGGCATTTGCCCTGGAGAGGCATTTGCCCTGGAGAGGCATTTGGCTTGGAGAAGCATTTGGGCTGGTTAAGCATTCAGGCTTCTAGCAGCAGTTCAGCTGAGAGTCATTCGGATATGAGGACATAGAGGCTTCCAGTCTGAGGAAGCAAGACCAGCTGAGGATCCAGCGAGGTGACATAGCTGTGGCTCGTTCTGTCTCTCTGATCTTCCAGTGTTCACCCCAATACCTGGCTGAGGTTTGATTTTATTAATAAGAACTTTTAAGATTCATGCTACATATCGGTCTCACCATAAATAAATAGAGGTGTACTAGAGAGGGGGCTTGTCTCTGTCTTGCATGCAGAGTGAGAAGCCTAGGTCTGGTGTCACACAATATGACTCCCTCCTTTGCTAACTGGCTTGAAGATGTCACTTCATAAGCATTAACTTCTGGAAAAAGTAGAATCAGCTGAGAATTCCTGCTTCACACTCTACCACTGTGCCAAGCTCCAGCTTCATCTCCTGGGGTAAAGAAATGAACAAGGAAACCTGAGTACAGGACATTTTTACAGCCTGTGTTTATGATCACTACCCCTTGGAAATACGACCTAAAAGCTAAGAGTAGCTATTTTTACTTAGGTCATAAAATAAGCATTTTGTTTATATTATACAATGAATTAAATATACTACATGCTGATCAGCATGATTTTGCTATCCAAAGGTTTGGATCTATGGAAGGTTATTTGCTACCATTTCAGCATTCTAGGTGTCTTGGCAGGGTATAGGAGCATCTGAGCAATGCTTCAGAAAGGTTAAGATGGAAACACAATAGCTTTCATCCATAGAAGCAAAAGATCTAAAGGAAGCAAAATTATGCGGAGGTGGAATTTCTCTAGAAAGAAGAAGCCAGGCTGCTAGCAAATGGCTATACCATACTGTTGCCAATAAAATGCTTTTTTTGGGCAGGGGACACACAAGCCAGAGAGAAGGTCTGGGCTACTGAAATGTGACAAGAGGGTGGGTAAGGCACTCATGGGGAACTGGCTGAAGTGTGATAGGAGCTGGAGAGAGATGCCAAAGTGAGATGTTCACCAAAGATGACAACACACCCTCTCGGGCCAATGCCTGGATGAGTTCCAGAGGATCACAGGAGATGTGCTGTGCAACCTGGAACAGTGTCCTAAGCATACAAGGGCAAACTAGGGTGGATGGAAGGGCTTTCCACACTCCCAAGAGCCTCAAAGGTCAACCAATAGGCTGGGGGCGGGGGAGGAGAGAGGAGAGGGGGATCTGTGGTTGGTATGTAAAATGAATAGAAAATTTCTTAATAATAAAAAATAAAAAATACCAGAAACAAAGTTAAAAGATGTTTAGAAGGCAGTTTGGTGGCTTGTCAATCTAGCGGAATGACAGTGCTAAGCTCTTGCTGGGGGCTGACCTCGATCAGAGAGATGCCCATTTTCCAAACTTTTGAGGGAGACATAAGATCAATACTTCTCAAACTGTTTTGGAAAATGTACAGGGAAAGAATGCCACCAAAATCCTTTTACAAAACTAGAATTCTCCTAATGCCAAAACTAGATAAAGACCCAACAAAAAGAAGAACACTATAGACCAATTAATTTGATGATGTAAAAATTACAAGATTTGTTTCAATGTATGTAAATCAATAAATGTAGCACATGATATAAATAGACTTAAGGACAGAAATCACATGATCTTCTCAACAGACCCAGAAAAGGCATCTGAAAGTATTCAACATGACTTAGGAAATAAGAATAGATGGAAAATACATACACATAGGAGAGCTGTGCACGAGAAAATGACCAACATTATATTAAATAGAGGAATCTGAGAAGATTTCCTCTAAGTCTAGAACAGGCACAGGTGTCTGCTCTTTCTGCTCTTACAGCATAGTGCTTGAATCTCAGCCAGAAAAATATATGAGAGAAAAAGCAAATACAAGTAGGGAAAAAGACAACTCATCTCTACTGGTAGATAATGTGATTTATACTTAAAAGAACTCACAGACTCCACCAAAAATACATAGCTCAGATAAATACTTTTCACCAAATTTGAAAGATATAAAATCAACATACAAAAATTGATAGCTTTTTTACATACGATTATGAACCTGCTAAGAAAAAAATTAGGAAAATAGCTCACTTACAATAGCTTAAAAATACTTAGGAATAAATATAACAAATGTAAAATATGCATACAATGAGAACTTCAAGACATTGGAAATTGAAATGAAAGAAAACACTTGGTGATGCTAAGAGTTTCTTTGCTAATAGAATGTTCAAATTAATAATGAGCAAATGGCTGTATGTCCAAGAGGAGTGTACAGATTCAGTGCATTCTTCATGAAAATTCTAAGACATTCTTCTCATACTTAGAAAGAAAGATTGTAAAATCCATATACAAATAGAAAAGACTCCACATAGCCAAAGCAATTGTAAGCAAAAGGTATAATGCTAGAGGTACCACAATAACTGGCCTCAAATTATACTCTACAGCTGAAGTGTCAAACACAGGATGACACTACCACAACCAGATATTTAGAGGATAGAAAAAAGTAGAATACCCAGAAATAAGCCTACACAGCTACAAAAACTACATATAGTTTTTACATGGGTGTATAAAAAGAATACACATGAAAAAATACAGCCTTTTCAACAAATGGAGTTGGCAACACTTGATATACACCTGCCAAGGAATGAAAATAGATCTCATTCTGCACATGTACGTGCACACACACACACACACACACACACACACACACACACACATACACATACACGAAAAATCAATAAAGATGTATCACAGACTTAATGGACAACCTAAAGTGCTGAAATTGCTCAAGAAAAACAGGAAATATACTTCAAGATTCAAGCATAGGCATGAACCTCGGACAAGGACTCTAATGGCACAGGACATTACTCCCAGAACGGACAAACTCTCATTTACATCCCATGAAATCAAAATCCTTCTGCACAGTAAGGGTGAGGGAAAGTATCTGATCAGCAGGGTGAGCAGACAGTCTACCAAGTGAGAGAAAACCTTGTCCAGCTGTTGTAGTGGGTAGCCATTCCAGCTTTGACCTGGAAGTTAAAACCCCCATTGAGGCTTCGGTAATGGTCATGCCTACAAGGTGGGGCTGAGAGAGGATGCTGAAGACCCGAGATCCAGATGCAAAGGCTCTCTTGGTTCCTGGACCCTGGACGCTGGAGGTAGACTGAGCAGAGTCCTCCACAGAACACCACCGGACTGCGCTACACCTTTCCCAGACCCTAAGCCTATCCCTTCACTTGTAAGTTACCCCACAAAATAAACCTCCCTTTTAACTACGTGGAGTGGCCTTAATAATTTCACCAATAAGCTGTTCTTCAGACAGGGAGTTAACATACAGAACATATAAAGAACTGCAAAAATTAAACACTCCAAATAAAAACAGAACTGCCAACTAATAGATGGGCCAATGCACTAAACAGACAGTTCTTAGTGCATATGATAACAAGTGACCAATCATCAATATTTTTAAAAAGCAGCTAGTTATCTTTAGTCACTAGAATAATGCAAATTAAAACTCCTTTGAGAGTCCATCTCATCCCAGTAAAAATGGGGAACATCATGAAAACAAATGACAAGGAATTCCAGTGGGGATATGAGGGAAGAAGAATGCTTGTTCACTGCTGGTGGGATGTAAACTGAAAACAGCAGAAATCTGTACGGTTAGTTCTCCAAACCTCGAAACTAGAGCGATATGATATAGTTACACCACTTCCGGGCACAGAGATACCTGCCTGTGGGAAACAGAGCCAGCCTAGACATCAATCAACAGATTAATGGACAAATATGGTACATATACACAAAGCAATTTTATTCAACCGAAAAAAAAAATAAAAAAAACATGAGATTTGCATATCTCAGGCCCAGAAGGACAAATAAACACGTTTTTTTCTCATATGCAGAGTCTAGACTTCAATTTTTTTTATATAGGCACATGTATGTTTATAGTGTTGCTATAGGTCAGGAAAGCAGAGAGGGGACCATGACAGAAGAGGAAGGAGAAGAAGAAAGATGGTAATAGAATACATATGATGATGGAAACTTGGGGAATGGGAGCTTCTGGTGAGAGAAAAGGGGACCAGCAGGTGGTAGGCAAAAGGGAGAAGAGGGCCATGGAGGGAAAAAGGAGAAACAAAGAAAAAAAGCATGCATGAACATGCTATAACTAACTCCATTTTTTCTGTGCTTATTTTTAAAGGAGAAAAAAAAACCACAGTATTTTCTAAAACAGGACTAAACAGAAAAATCCAACTGTTACAGCATTACCATAGCCTGAGGTGTGTCTGTCTGAAATTCAAAGTGAATTCTTAACTTAGAGCCCCACTCCTTCCCAGGATGCGACAGTATTTAAAGGCAGGGACATTAAAATGAGGAAATCTGCTTAGAAAAAAAAAGGTTCTGGTCTTAGCCATGTCTGACTGGTGTTCTTAAAAGAAAAGAAAATTTGGGTACAGATCCCTGAGAGAAGACCACAGGAAGAGCCTGTGGATGACAGAGGTCTGCTGTTCAGGAGACAGCCCTTAGAGGACCATGCCCATTGGCACTTTGATATCTGAATTCTGCCACACAGCTGTGAGGACGCAGATCCAGTGACTCAAGTCACACAGCCCATGACACTTTGATACAGCAGCTGAGCAAGTATAAATATTTCTACTTTCTGCTGACTGTGCTAAGGGAAGTGGGCTGCAAGTGGTGGGGTGCACAGCCCTGTTACCAACGTGGCTGCTAGACAGGCAGCAACCACTTAGTCTAATGAGCTCTCAGACTCCCTAGTTCTGCCCCAGTGACCTCTGTGTCCTCATCTTGGATGACCTTCATGCTGAGGCATGACTCAAGAAAGCTCTGTCACATCTACACTTAGACCCTCTTACACTTAAACCAGTGAGGAGATGCCGCAGTCTGAAGTCCAGGTGTAGAAAAGACAGAAGGGGAACAAACTATGTGCAGCACCTCTGTATACTACTCAGAGAAAGAGTCCTTTTCCATTCCAAGCACCAGGTACAGAGTGCTCCATGCAGCTGGCACATGCCCAATATCCTTGTCCAGATGGGCAAGCCAACCCAGAGTTTAACATCCAACACTTTCAAAATATGAAGGTTCAGTCCTACTGGCCATCTTTTGTAGTACTGGAAGGTTCTTTGAATGCTACTAGGGGAGATAATTCAACAGCAGAACCTGGCTATGAACCCTGCATTACAGTAAAAACTAGCCTGCCAACATATTGACCACCGGTGTAACTGTGGTATAATTGTTATAGGAGTAGCCAGTTACTTTGTGGTTGGAGTTAAAGACCAGTTTACAAGATGGAACCCCTGGAACCACTAACTAGGCCCCAAAGGACTAGGTCATAGGACTAGGGGAGAACATTGTAGAATTATTATGTTCAATGAAGATACATTAAACTACACAGTAAGTTCTTGTCTTCACACCCACAGATGAGTGCAGCATACTTCAGGGATGTGAGCCTTGAGAGACTCTCCATACTCTAGGAGGTGGTCCCAATCCATACACATACAGGTAGCACTAAATGGACTTAATGAGTTTCAAAAGAGAGCACATGACATGGGAGGTAAAAGTGGTGAGGAAGACAAAGGAGGGATGAGAGGGAAAAGAATGGGGGAGGGGTGTGGCTGGACGTTTTTTCTGTGTCCCGCCCAGCCCTGAGGTCCCACAGCTACTTATAAAATAATCACTCAGAGGTTTATATTAATCACCAACTGTATGGCCTATGGCAGGCTTCTCACTAGCTAGCTCTTTCATCTTAAATGAACCCATTTCTATTCATCTATGTATCGCCACGTGTTCCGGGGCTTTACCCGCGTCCCATGACAAGTTGTTCCCTGGAACTCTCCTTTCTCCTCTCATTATCTCTCTTGGGTTTTCCTGCCTGGCTCCATCCTGCCCTGCCCTGCCATAGGCCAATGAAGCTTTATTTATCAACCAATCAGAGCAACACATAATTTCACCAACACACAGTGTACAGAGAGACATCCCACAGCATTTTCCCTTTTTTTCTAATAAAAAACAAAGGTTTTAACTTTAATATAGTCAATCTCTTTCTAAAAGAAAAAAAGGATATGATATAGATATGATAGACTGAAAGGGTAGATTATTGAATCTACTTTTAAAGATCAACAACTTGTTCGAAATGTTTTACATTGCTATGGATTTTACTTTATTGATGGAAATTTAAAGTTAATTTTGTTATACTATATATACATATATATATATTTCTACTCTTGTTTAAGGTATTATGTTTTTGCAACTCATTTAAAATTATAATGTATAATTAAGAAATAGAGATTAATAATTAGTCTTCTATAATATTCAAATTTATAGTCATGTTAGTTAAGTTTTCTAGGTATACATAGATATATTTCAATTAGGTAGGTAATCTTCAAATACTTCAAAGACTTACAGAATATGGCATTTAAAATGTTTTAAAAACTTAGACTTTTCTGGACAGTGAGACACATCTGCTCCTGGCAGCATCAATTTACTTCAAAGAGAAAGATGGGTATCAAAGACATTCCATATAGAATTTATCTTCTTCTTGGAAAAACTGGCCATTAGGGTAATAAACTGCTCATGCCTGGACTGCTTGATAATATGTTGTATAAACTGAACATACAGGACCCATAGCAATATGACCACTGATTTTGCCAAAACAAGGTGAAATGGTCCTTTAGGTTCCTGCTTCACAGAGGAAACTGCTAGACAGTCTACAGGACACAAGGAAAAGCAACCGAGACACTCTAGGCCTATAGGCTGAAGACAGATGCCCCAATGCTGCAGAGGAACTTTGGGTGACTGTCGAGGCAGCCAGATGTCTCTGTCATTCTAGATTTTTGGAAGTTGCTTACAATGCACTTCCTGCTTACTTAGGTAATATTATATCCTTCTGGGGTCTTTGATGTAGTTGAAGACTAGATAGTTATAATTTTCCTTGTTTATGATAAAAAGATAAATTAGATATGAAACTTTAGACTCACAAATATAGGATAGATGACGGAATATTTTCTTTAACTTTGCCAAATATAAATAGACTAGATATTGTAACTGTAATTCTTGCTTCGTAACTGTTCTATTACATGTAATTTTACTATGCCAAAGTTAAAAACCTTCCTTTTTCATTATACAAAAAGGGGAAATGTCTTGCTGTGAATATGTGTTGCTCTGATGGGTTGATAAATAAAGCTGTTTGGCCAATGGCGAGGCAGAACAAGGTGAGGCAGTACATTCAAACTGGAGGAGAAAAGGAGAGTGGGGCAGATGCTACCAGAAGAAGCAAGATGTAAAAGTACCAGTTAGCCACAAAGCCACATGGCAACGCATAGATTAATAGAAATGGGCTGAGCTAAGTTATAAGAGCTAGCTAGCAAGAAGCCTGACCCACAAGCCATACAGTTTGTAAATAATTATAAGCCTCTGTGTGTTTACTTGGGACCAAGAGGGACACAGATGGGAGAGATTCATCCTGACCATGGGGTTGGATGGGACCAGAGAAACTTCTGACTACAGGGGGTGGGGTGGATTTGATGCAAGCACATTATATGCATGTATGGATATTAAATAAAATATTAAAACAGAACATTCATCTGAATAGGTGGATAATACTGGCATGATCTTATCATAAAAATAGTAATTTTTCCTCTTCTTACTTGCGGCTAACGCAAGAGTAAACCAGATAAAATAATGTCCTCAGAGCCTTCTAGCCATGGTGTGACTATCATTAGCATTATTTTGTGATGGGTTTTCTCAAGGTCACTCTAGAATTAGTGGCACTGTGGGACCAAGTGCTCATCCATTATATGGGTTAAAATGACTAATTGAGGGTCTGAGTTTAATTATACTCATAAGCACAGGCACAGTGCAGCTCCTTTGACAGGCTTAATAACATTCTGTGTACACAAAGATAGATGAGAAAAATTAGGGTTGTATATTGTTGTCCTTCAGGACAAGATGCTGTAGTGGGAATAGAATAATAAAAACAAATAAACGACTTGGTGGCATGGGCAAAGGAGCTGTGGAAGTTAACAAAGCCAGCCTCATGCACACACTCCCACTGCTGATAAAGTCCTAAGCACCCATGACGAAATGCAGCACAGCCACAGAGTAACATGTCTGAGTTGTCTTATTGAGGCAGTTGCTGGATTAAAAGGGAGAAAAAAGGGTTGCTTATCAAGGTTTTACTTACAGCTCATTTTGAAATGATGATTATGGCCATGCCAAGGATCTTCAGGGTATTGATTTATATGCTTTAAATGGGAAACACGGCCATCTTTCTCAGGAAATTCAGGAAGCATTCATGCTGCACACAGCTGCTGGGGTGAGCTATGGAAATGATGCATGTATCATGTCACGTTTCCTGTATAGGAACCTAGAATGACTTCTGGCTGCACAGAGCCTTCCATAAATCCAAGCTGTGATCTGAAGCTGACTCAGAGTCGGGAGAGAAAGTGAAGAAAGGCTCCTGAGCAGGAACAGGGTACACAGAAGTCACACACCCACCTAGGAAGCCTCTTACTTCATACACATCTAGTGAAAGGGTTGCAGTCACATCTTCTTACTCTGAGGCAATTACACCTGACATGCTGATCTCACCCCTGCATAGGGAACACCTTCGTTCCTTACCTGAGCTATAGAGGCAATTGGTTTTACACACAGACAAAACCAAGTCCGCCTCTGGTCATTTTGTCCCAGTTTGTAAGGACTGTTTGGGAGCAATGGTTTACTCATTTTCCTTCCTGTCCTGTGTCCTCAGGTGCCCCCTTGCTCTGCCTAGGTTTCCAACTAGGGAAGATGCATTTCTTTTCTGGGTCTGCCAGAGCAGAGTCTCAGAAAACTCATGGTTTAAAACAACAGAAATGTATTCTCTCAGGACTGTAGAGGCTAGAAGTCCAAAATCCAGGTGTCAGCAGGGCCAGGCTCACACTGAAGGCTCTAGGGAGCCTTTCCTATGGTGGGTTTTAGGCATCCTCAGTGTTCCTTAGCAAGTACGTGCCTCCCTCTCATATCTGTCTGTTTCCCAGGCCTTCCCTTCCGTAAACCTCTCCTTAAAAGGGCACTATTACACACAGGTCCACCCTAATCTAACTAATCAGATCTCCAAAGGTCACCCGCCAAGGTTACAGACCGACACAGAGTTTGGAGGAATGTTTATTTCAGCCTCCACACTGACCCTGACCAGCAAGAACTTGCACATAGACTGATCGGATCTGGCCTCATGCAGTCTGTTAATACGAGTTTTCAGCTGAAGGTGATTATTATAATGGCTAAAGGTTAAGAGACGCATTTGATTACACAGTGCTCAACAAAACAGTCATCAGTACAAACCCAAATCTATTCCTAGGTCCAACCCTGTCTGCATGAAGTCATTCCCCCAGAGGAGTTCTTAATCATCAAAGGAAGAAGAAAAAGACTAGCAGAATAATTCCATTCAGGTTTATGTCCCAAGTCTTTCTAATATTTTGTCACATTTGTTTTGGACAATATTTTAAAATGGTTTTTATTTAAAAAATGAAGTTTGGACACAACAGAATTGGAACAGAAGATGGAATTATAAAATAGGAAGAAATGGGCATGAACAAGTGTGACTGGATTTGGGATGAGGAAGGTTGACATGGTGAGGCAGGGAGAGAGTTAAGTTTTACCCGGGCCTACGTCTTGATGACTCATGATTCTGAGGCCCTCTATCCCATCCCACGATCCGGCGACTGCCATTTGTAATGAACTCATCCCTTCAACAAACTTTGAGAGCTCTCCCTGCCCCCATTTCTATCTTATTTTATCAGTGATAAATAGGTATTTCAGGAACAAATAGATGGATCTGCCTGAGAAAAATTCCATTTCCTACCCAAAATGAATTTGAAATGGAAAAGGATGAAGGGTATTGAGTCTTCATTTTACATATCATCTGTGCTTAACTTTTGGCTGTGTCCACAGGAGATGATTCTTTCCTCTTAAGGAAGACAGAGGCCAGGGGCCCTTCTCTGTAGAGTACTCTGTGAGTCAGGATGGAGGGGTGGCCACCATGGAGGCGCTGCAGCATCTACTGCTGAGGGACACACAAGAGCCTAGACTGTCGATGAAGACCATGAGTTGCCTGAGGAAATATGGCTCTGGACATTCAAATTTTGGCTTCATAAAATTAAACTTACTTTACTTAAGTTTTTCTCTGCTGAGCTTTTGGACAGTGAGGAGCAGTGTGGCTTACATTATTAAACTTGCATTCATCTGTGAAATGTAAAATGGTGAAAAAAAAATTAACTGCTTAAATTCCTGGCCTTACTTCTTTTCAGAAACAAGTCTGAATTATGCTACTAAGAATAAAGTCAAGAGTAATGATGGCTAAGAGTGGTCTGATATATTTACCTTTACCTGTCATACTAGGTTAGAAAATCCTGTGACAGGAAAATAGTTTTATTTTCCTTTCTATTTCCTTTTATTTATGTATTCCTAAACTGCAGTTTCAGAAACAAGCCTAAAAATATCAACTTATCTTAAACTTATCAGTCACAGAATAGAGGAATCTGACATGAGTGACTAGGATATGCCTAATACACACACACACACACACACACACACACACACACACACACACACACGTAATTTTCAAGAGCATCCATGGTTCTAAATGAAGATTTAAGGCAACTGTCCAAGGCTCTACAAAAATATATGATTTTGAGTTTTGGTGGCTCAGAGAGCAATGTCAGGTGATGCTTTCTTCTTGTTCTCTCGTGAGGGCCTCAAGGTAGGTCTATCACCATGGGAGGAGAGGATGGAAGGAACCAGGAGCAGGATGGGATTCCAGTTACTCTTTATGAGGCTCTGTCTCGGGATCCAGCCAGGAGCTATAGCTGTTTCTTCTGAAGACAATACCCCAAGAACCAGCCACATCCCATCTCCAAAGGTGCCCCCACCTTTCTACATTTCCAGCGTGTGGACCAAGCTTCCTTCACATGACTGTAGGGACACAGTTCACATGCAACCACAGCAAACCTCAGAACTGAGGATGGGAAGTAAGGAAGGGTAGAGAAGAAACACCTGACATTTAGAGGCGAAACGGCTATTGGCTAGGTAAGTACCACTCAGTAAATGCTAACAAAGAACTTAAGGTGGAGCATGACAGTATACGCTGAATTCCCAACACTCAGGAGGCAGAGGTAAGATCACCACAAGCAGGTACTAGGCTGGCTTGGATGACAGAGGAAGATCCTGCCTCAAAAACATTGACAGGAAATTAAATGAACTAACATCTAGGACCCTGTGGCCTATTCATTGGTAGGCTGGTTGTTACATGCTATTTCAGGAGTGCTGTTTACAATCTTACCATAGGACCCTACACATCCTCTTGATACAGTCAAATGGAAATGGCCTGCAGAAGACTCGGGGTGCGGGACAGAGGTCAGGAGTGGCCCTATAACCTAACTAAACATAACTCACAAAAATTAGGAGAATAAACTGTATACAGGGTCAGGGATGCAGCTTAGTGGTTGACCTCTGGTCTAGCATGGGTAAGGCCTGGGTTTGACCCAGTGCTGACAAAGAAAGCAAGACTCAGTTTGGTGTTTATGGAGACCTGGATCCAGCACTCTCATTGGATTCAAAAAAATCTATATGCATTCAAATCCTGATACAAAATAAGACAGAATTTTCCTCGGGTACTATCACTGAATTCGTATGACAGTGCAGTACTGTGTTAGGGTTGATTGGGTTCATGTCACTCCCTTCTGCTGGGTTAAGAGTTACTGCATGTCAGGAGCTATGGTGGGAATCTCTATGTCCTAGGTCACTCCCTGGCACACTGCTGTCACTTAGCAAAGGCTCATGGGATAGAAGTGCTAAAAGGCAGAAGCATCACAGGAGGTGATTTCTTTAACGGGAATAAAGATCCAGGAGATGCTGAAAAGAGCAAGAGTGCAAATAAACTCACACAGGAAACCCTGAAACCTCTGTGACGTCACAGACATGGGCAACTATTTGGGTGTGTTGTCCTTATTTTCCGGGAACCGTGGATGCATGAACATGGAAACTCCTTGAAACCTATTGTTCATGGGGTCTTCGATGAATTGATTTTACCACTTTGGATGGCCACTATATTCCTCCCCCAGTCCAAAGAGACTATCCACGTGGCATGATATGCCATCCCATTAGAATGAGAATGGCACTAGCTTACTGCTTCCTGTAGGTCAGAAGTTTAGTTAAAAATAAAGTTTGTTACATGCAAATGGGTTTTGCCTTATAGTTCATGTAACACACTCAGAAATGTGGGAAACCACAAACTCTGGTTGCGTCCTGACTTGGCTACAACATACTTTTTCTAAACCTAACAACCTCTACTCTTAATGGTTCCAATGAGGTGGTAACTTCCATCCAGAAGCAGAAGCAGTAGGGGTAGAGACTCTCTGTGCATGGAGAAGTATGGGGTGTCACCCTGATCTGACCTCACCTTATTTAGGGTCATATCCCAGACCTTAAACGCAGCCGGAGGTCTCATGAAAAGGTCTCATGACATGTAGCGGCCCAACTTCTCCATCATCTTTATCATCAAAGGTGCTGAACACACCTAGATTGGCTATGCCCTAAGTTTTGAATCAAATGTCATGAAGATGCAATGATGTAGCTGTTATTTAGAATTTCATCTGTAGAGCTGAACACATCTCCACTGGTTACTCTGCAATGGAATCTGCGGCTCCTCCTTCCACAGGCTTTTTTATTAATGACCATGGGCCTTGCAAATAAAAGAAGGCAAAAAGAGGAAGATCACTTTCATAGATGCAGGTAACTGAGATAGATAACCAGGCGGAGAAGGTTGGGAGTACCTCCAGTGCTGGTACTGGAAGAGTTACAGCTCTTCAGGCAGAGCGGGGCCTCCGAAGGATAATAGAATTGAAGAAGTCATAAAAGGATGCTACAACAGGGAGTTTTGGAGAAGTGTAAATCTGGCTTATGGTAGAGACTATCCAGAGAAATCATGCCGAAGGTTCATATGTCATGTGGTGGGGGCAAAGTGTTCAGAGGATTCCTGTTCTGTTTGTAAGGATGTGAAGATATTCACAGGAGCTGGCTATGAGCCTTACTCTACACATAATAACACAAGTAAAGATGTCCTTTAATGCCAGGGCTGAGGTACGGATATTTGTAAGATGGTTATCATTAATCCTCATTGACATGCTTTTGTTCCTTCTTAGCAGAGACCTGTCTACTTCTAGAAACTGACCAACTGTTGGAGAAACTGCAGGTCAGTGACAGTCCAGATGAAGCCACTCTGAACATTTTAGCTTTGAAATAGAGATTATTTGATTAGGCATGTTCAACAAACCCTTTTGCTCCTATCCCATAATTAACCCACCTGGTAGAAATGTCCAACTTTAATATAAACCTTCCCTAGGTTGACTTTGGAAGAACGTCTATCCTGTTTAGTACCTCCTTTCCTAGAAGTCAGTCAAGGTGTACAGACGACTCTAAAAAGACTACATAGATTTCTTTGTGGTGCTATGTAGTGATTTGTTTTTTAATGTACTGGAAAAATTATAGATACTTATGATTTTTTTATCATTTGAAAAACATTAAGTAAAGCAGGCCTTGTTAAGGAAATATTTCTAAGGAATTATGGAGCGTTGTAATCATACAAAAGAATTAAGGGGGAAAAAAACTCAGAATAAAAGTAGTTCCTGGTGGTATTTAATTACGTCCCTATACATTTGTCACAGAATCTCCCCAAGCAATTGCCTGGTTATTTTACATGTAAAATGCCACGTCAGATTATTGTAGACCATTGTTTTCAGTGAAGACCTGGTTTTGGTTGAGATGCAGCTCTGTTTTGTTCTAGATGTAAGACAGCAAGTTAACTTGGCTGAACACTGTGTGGGTCTAGAGTTGTGGAAAGTGCCATTGAATCGCTCTCCTTCAGGTTTCTATTTGCCATGCCAACATCTGTCTTGGCAGACAGTCTGGTCCTTAGGAAATAGCCATCAGGGTTGCAGGAAGAAGTCCCTGCACCAGGAGCTCTACAAGAGGGGAAGGGACTGACCTTAGGCACCCAGTGGCATTGCGCAGCACCTGTGATGAATGCAGCTGTATTTTCCGATCGTCCTGAAGAGGTGAATTTTCCCAGCCCGAGTGAGGGATAATCACTGCGTTGGTCAACACTGCCAGGGCATCCTGGATGATTGGCATTTTGAGTGCATCACATGATGAGAGGTTCCAAAGGACTCCTGTAAGACACATATAAAGAGAGCCACTGAGTGGTACCACTCTTTCTCATCTCAACCAGTTTTCCTTACTGGAGATAACAGCATTGGCAGGAAGGAGTAAATAGTATGGGCTGGGCCAGCAAGATGGCTTAGTAGGTAAGGATGCTTGCTGTCAAGGTTGATGACCTGACTTCAATGACTAGGACCCAGACTCCTGCATGTTGTTCTGTGACATGCTCATGTATGCTATGGCATGTATACACACACACACACACACACACACACACACACACACACACACACACTGCATAAATATAAAACACAGAAGGGGGTATAAGCACATGCGTCTTAGAGCCTGTCCTCAACAGTTAAAGACAAAGAGATAACGAATTTGAAAGAGAACAGGGTCAGTAGGTACATGGAAGGGTTTGAAGGGAGGAAAGAGAAAGGGAGAAATGATATTATGATCTTAAAAAAATAAAAAAAAATATTTTTTAAAAGGGAGCAACAGAGAGTGAGAGACCGAGAATAACAGTAATTAATGAAGACAGAACAAAGGCAAAAATGTTGACCATACAGAATGTTTTGGGTTTTAAAATAGGAATTACCTAAAACAAAACTAATTCTAGATGAGGTCACAGCCTCTATGTTATGTCACTGTTTAAAAATGCTTTTAAAATAATTGTCCTATTTTACTTTTGGTCTGTATAATAGACATAAAAGAAAAGGAAACCTCTGTGCTTAAGCTGGAGAAACTACCACTGGGATGCAGAGACAAGACTGACTTGCTCTTCATAAAGCAACTGCCGGATTACTTGTTAAAGGGGCTTGGCCTTTTAACCAGATGAAATATCATATCATCTATTGTGTTAGATGAGCACAACATTGTTCTTGACAGTTTTTATTAATTCTTGCATTCCACATGCTCTACCAAATATAGCCATTGATAACACAAATCTGATTGTTAATTACATAAGCGGCTATACAGTTGTATAAAAAGTACTTTAGAGATAAACTTTCAACTATCTTCAGCAGTAGCATTTACTGAGAATTTTATTTACACGAAGGCAATTGTCTGGCATATATAAATCAGCCCTTTAGTGCAGGATATCACTTGAGGACAGGGTTGGCTTGCCTGTTTCTACAAACACAAATGTATTAGAACCAGCCACTTCTGCCCATTGACACAATTATCTCTGCTTCCATCCACGAACAACTTGTCATCCTGTCTTTTCCAGAAAAGTGTTTACCCAGCCTCCTTTTAAGGTATCAATGATTTTCCATATGCTTTGTGTATGGCTTTTATTCTCATTATTCTCCTAAAATTGAGTATCCAAAACATTCAGTGGTAAATAATAGGTTCAGAAAATATGTTTTGAGTGGGACTGATTTGTGATACTAGAAATATTAACATATTATGTCATTTTGAAAAATAAGATAAAGTTGTTCATTCATTCATGATGAAATCTTTTATTAAACTCTGATCACTGAAATAATCAAAACATGTACCAGCATTCATTTGTAGTGTCACAATGTTATTTTATAGCAAAACAATAGATGTTCCAGTTTTAAAAAGAACATTAAAAATAAATTATATTTAATCTCAGTATTTGAGGATACCTTTTCAGAAAAGCCATGTTAAAGCATTGGTGTGCACTATTTGTAAACAATGGAGACAGATGATAATAAGCATTTTCATTACCAGCTCCTGATTGAAAATACTAACACATACAAATTGAAGTCTGAAAGTGACAGTTTTAAAATGTGGGTGACATTTCACAGCCAAGCATAACTAAATAGTAAAACATACATTTTTTTTACATGTAAGGAATGTATAGGAGTCCAAAGCCATTATGTGATAACAGTAACTAATTTTTGCTATTTTTAAAGACTAAATGAGAGTTAGGAGGAAGAAGTGAAAATCAAAGGAAAGTGTAAGGACTAATCTAATATTTTACAAGACGAGAGAAGATGAAGGAGATGTCTTCATTGGACTACTCTGTCTCCTTCACCTTTCTTGCCAATTTATTAGTTGATTTAAACTAGTTCAGACTTGAGCACGGGGTGGTCCCTCAGTTCACATTCAGTCTACCTTTCTACATTGATGCTGTTGTGTGTTACAGTCCAGTGAACTTAGGAAAGCCCTTGGTCTGCATCTCCAAGTCTTCCACTTAGCTGCATGAGTATCTGAGACCTACAGCCCACCTCCTGAAAGGTGGACGACTCACTCAGTCAAGGACAACCTTGGTGTGAGGTGAAGGGTGGGGAAAGCGGGTGCAATGGTACAACTCTTCCGGGAGAAACCCAGACAACTATTTGAGGGGTGCCCTCAACATCTGAGTTTGGGTCCATTATCTGAATACAGGTAGAAGCGTGAATGTTGAATCAGTGCTTTCTGGAGACAGTTGGCACAATGGTTGATATATTGAGAGATGTCAAAATTAGACAAGAGTTGGGTCCACAGCTGTCCTGACAAACACACATGGGGGGACGGGAGAATACACCGGAGGGAAAGAGATTCGAGATTCATGTAGATAATTAAGTATCCTCCTCTCTCTCAGTAAACGAGAATTGGATTTTGCTCAAATTCTCCAGTCCTTCCTTTCCTCCTTTCCTCTTCTGTGGTGGTTTAGGACATGACCACAGATTGTTTGATCGTCCCTACAAAGTGGGGGCAGCCAAAGCCTGAGCACAGGAGAGAGAGCTGGACTCGATGACTTCTTGTGGCCAACAGAGCAGCATGGCGGTCCAAGAGCCCACACCAGACTGTAGTGCACAGCACTGTGGCTTTTTTTTTTTCCATATTTCCCTCTGGGGCAGTTTGCTGGCAGTGCAGCCTGCTGTCATGCCACAGGACCCACAGGCAGCCCACAGACAGGCTGCTGTGGTGAAGAGGGAGGCCTGCATCAAACAAATCACATGACCGCACCACTCTGCAAGCAGGTCCTCCAGGTCCACCAGGTCTTGCAGAGCCAGGGCTACACGACGGGGCTGCTCCTGGATCCCTGACCCTCAGACACTGCGTGAGACATGTGTTTGCTGTTTCCAGCTCTTTAACTCTGGGGTTTTGTCTGTTGTAGCTCCTTCCCTTCATACCCTGCTGTCTCTCTCCACCCCTTTCATGTCCCTTCCCTTTGTCCAATGGGCTCGCTTCACTTTGGATTTCTACTCTTCCCTCAAGTTGCTCCTCAGTTTACCAAGATGCATCTGTCCTCGCATTCCTTCCCAGCCATGAGAAGATAGGAGGCACTTGTTCAAGTGTTGGAAGGATGCAGAACACACACTTAGCATTCAGCGTGTGTAGCACACAGAATGTGCTCTAGCACCCAGGACAAGGTAGTTACTGCAAAAAAAGCAGAGTGAGTAACTGCAGGATACGACCCTGCAGGATGCCGGGGGCAGTGAGCATCAAGCATTTCTGAAGCATCACAGTGCTAGCAAGATGATGTAATGAACTGAAAGAATAAAATAGCAGATGCAAGACAAATAATAAATCCAGGTGCGAATATAAAAATGCTATTTAAATGGCATTATATGCCCTGAATCTACAGACATTCTACTTGTAGCTGGCAGAGAAATATTTATACCTCTGAAAAACAGTAATCAATTTAGCACTAGGAGTTTCATCCCTTGCAGTTGATTTGGGCAGTTTCATGATATTAACTTACCAATAATTCTAAATTACCCAGGGTGATACCAACTTGTAACACACAGAAAAATTGTAGCATAAACTGAATTTACAAAGTATCAGCATCCATGAGAAGTTAAATAAAAAAAATGTTGTAATCGGTAACTGGGGAATTTTAATTTACATGATGAAGGTGCGATAATTTATTTCTGATAGTAATCTGTAATAAAATTGTTTTTGTGGAATGTTCCATTAATTACATCATCCAGTAGCATCCTTTTATCAGTATAAAGTTATTACTGTTCCAAATATAATTGACAGTTGGTTCAGTTGAGAAGAAATTTAAATAACTAATGATGTATACTAAATATACTTAAGTGATACTTTATTTTTATTTCAGGCAAAAGATGGCTCTTTTTCTTGAGATTATCATATTCATGAGCAGTAATTGGTTTATTAAAATTTCTTTAATAAGGTCTTAATTACTTTCATTTGATCCTTTATTTTGTTTTAATAGGGGGTAACTGTGGTTTTTTTTAACCTGAAAGAGATGACTATCTCTGTGTAAAAAATGAACAAAACCCACACTTTAATAACAGCAAGTCTCAAACATGGCCTCCTGGCTGTATAAGGCCTTATTCCGCTCTCCATTTGCTTGAATCTATTTTGATTTTTACTATAAAACGTGAGGAAGAATTCTAACAAAAGGTAGGGCTCTAAAACATGCCCAGAAGTCTAGGCTTAATTTCTTTTAAATGTTTTAAAACTATTTATTTAAAATTAATCAGTTTATGAAAAATTACTGTATGCATTTATGAGGATTTAGTTCAAGGAACACTTTCATTTAGTTAATTTTGAGAGTGACAGTTTGTGTCCCTGAGGAAGGCAGCGGGAAAAAAATAAATGGGATCAAAACCTTTTTTTATTAAATTAAAATAAAATAGGCCTATAGGCCAGTTGTGGTGGTGTACAACTTTAATCCCAGCACTCAGGAGGAAGAGGTAGGGGAATTTCCATACATTCTAGGCTAGCCTGGTCTACATAGTCTACATATCAGACAAGGCTATGTGGTGATGCCTTGTCTCAAATACAACCACAAAAAAATGTATCTTTATTTTTGTGTTTGGGTGTTTTGGCTGCCTGTACGTCTGTGCACTATAGTCATGCAGTCCCCACAGGGACCAGAAGGTAAAGTCAGATCCTTTGAACCTGGAGTTACAGTAGTTGTGAGCCACTGTGTGGGTGCTGGGACTCAAATTCAGGTCTTTGGAGAGAGCAGCCAGTGCTCTTTACTACTAAGTCACCTCTCTGGCCTCAAAACAGTTTATTTTGTGATAAAATCAGAGTTGGGCTTAGTGAGGTAATTTAGAGGAAGCCAAGAACCTATTGCTTCCTTTCCTGCCTTGAGCCTTGATTCATTCATACCTATAGTTTTGAGTGGGACTGAGCTGTTGATTCAACTCTGGGTCTAGGAGCCCCTGAACTCCTGTGGGGTTGTCTGTAGGTACACTGTGTACATCTGAATATTTGTGCTCACATCTATAGTGCTCACACATCTCAAACATGCACTTAAGATGCAAAGGCCTCAAGGTGTGCATGAGAATTGTACCATAGTGAGAGTCCTTGATGCAACACACACACACACACACACACACACACACACACACACACACACACCTGACACTTACGCAATATTGTTCAATAAAAGCATTTATGCTCACATTTACCATAATGACACTTATAACCAGGGTCAATTGCTTAGGCCCAGACCCCTCAAGCTTTCTTTCAGGAGTGCCAGGGGCTGAGGAAGCAGAATAAAGGAAGTCTAAGTTCTCCTTAATCTTCCCAAAGATTAAACGTCCTTGCTCTCTGCAGTGGGGCAGAGTGAAGGTTAAGCCTCTTGGAATTTCAGCTCATGGAAGCATTTAGAGCTAGTTATGAGAGGAGGAGGCTGTGGGGAGTGGTCAACGTGGGGGTGAAGAGGAAGCCAACAGGACCGTCACCAGCATCACCACACATCCTCATCCTACGACTGCCGTATATGGTTTCTGAACATGTGGTTAAATGATCCAAACACGGGATCATTTTTAAGTAACCACAGACAGATAGAGGCTGAGATTCAACTAAATTAGCTTTTGCTTGTTTTCAAATAAAATCAGTCAGTCAGTCAGTCAGTCAGTCAGTCAGTCAGTCAGTCTGTATGTCCATCCATCACTGAATTTAACTGCAGAATGGATGAAGAATAATTCTGACCTCTGTTGGCATACAGCAGTTATATTCTGGTCTGAGAGGACAAAATCTACTTGGTTCCCATGAGGCATTTTAATTGTTAAGATTCTAAAACAACTTTATGCAAAGATGCAGCCATCCAAATGAACATCTCTTGCTCTAAAGCCAGAACTGATTCCACCAATGAACTCATGCTCAAATTTCTGCACCAACTACATAGGCTGAAAGTTTGGCCTAAGCTTGAAAGGTTAAAATAGGGAAGAGACCTAAATGCATCTAAATTTTTGATTAATCATTTAGAAATCTATCTTCATTTAAAAAAAAAGATTTACTCTTTTGAAATTTTATGTTTATCTGTGTTTGGTCTGCATATATGTATGTGCCCCGTGTGTGTCTGCTGCCTGGAGAGATCAGAAGATGCCTTGAAAACTGGCTGCTCAAGAGCTAGAGTTTGTTGAGTAACACCTTCCCTGTATTGTGCCACCAACAGAAACTCTGCCCCATCCCAGAACAATACCCACCTTTAATCATGCAGCAATGAGGCCAACGTGTATGTGTGTGTGTGTGTGTGTGTGTGTATGTGTGTGTGTATGTGTGTGTGTTGCATACGTGGTGCACGTTTGTGTGGTACACACATGTGAGTGTGTGGGTGTGCATAACTGTGCATGTGCATCTGGAGGTCAGAACAGGACATTGGGTGTCTTCCTTTTTTACTTCCCACCCATCTTGCCTGAAGACGGGGTCTCTATCTGAACTAGAAACTCACTAGTCTGACTAGGCTAGCTGGCCAGCGAGCTCTCAGGAGCCACTTGTCTCCCCTGTCCCAATGCTGGGTTACAGGCATGTGTAGCTGTGTTCAGCGTCTTAGGTAGGTGCTGGAGATTCGAACCCAGGTCCTAATGCTTGCGCGAGCTCTCTTACTCACTCAGTTATCACCCCAGCCTCCAAGAACCTGATTAAGACCCCATACAACTCTCTCTGACACAATTTCTTTCATGATTAAGACTATCAGCATCATGGCCGTAAGTCTAATAAACTTAGTTGTGTTTATCAACAAGTTTTTGCTTATTTGGGACATTTGGCAAATCACATGAATGGCTGAGAATGTGTCGACTCTTAGCTTTGGCTAACATGGAGTGTGTATGTTCTTGAACGCACAGGGGATCCTTTAACTATAGAGATGGTATTTGGGTGCAGAGTGATGGGTAAGCTATCTGCAGCTCCATTAAGTGTCGCACCCCAGGGCTGACACAGCCTCACATGTTGGCAGTACCTCTCATAGCTACTCAAGACTTCTGGGCCCAGTGAGAAGAAACTAGAGCAAAGCTATGTAACGTTTATATAAAGAGGATGCCGGCCGTCTTGGGGTTTCTGTGATATACTACGTATAGAACTGCAGCCTATTCTTGTGCTGTTGGTACAGGCATCAGATTTTGAATGTTTCATAGCTTAGCATCCCTGTGTTGTGGTTTGGACTTGCTTTGTTTCCCAGTGGTTCACTTGCAAAGGTTTGGGCTTCAGTGTGGAAGTCAGCATTTTAAAAGGTGGAATCTGTAGGAAGTGCTTTGATCAATGTCGGTATGGCCTAGGAAGGTATCCTGGGACTTGGCCTTTCTGGCTTCCTGAATTGCCCTGTAAAGTCTTGTTTCTTTATGAAAGCTCACTATGATGATGGCTATGCCCAGGCTAGATAAATGGGGATGTCAGATTTCTTTTTTACTTTTAGTCTTCACAACTACAAACTAAATATGCATTTTTTCGTTATAAAGTTATGTAGATTCCGGTGCTATGTGGTTAGGGTATTGAAAAATGAACTAATGCACTCTTGGAAGAGGGCAACTGGGAACAACAATTGGGTTCATTTTTAGGAATATCCTTGTTCCTATGACTTCAAACAAGGAAGTATTTATGACATTATGTAGCAGAATAAAAAGACTAACAAAGACTGAAGTTGATATTTCAGTTCTCACAAGCAATTAAGAAATAGCCTCTGGTGGGTCTGCAATAGGTGTTCACAGGAAAGTTATTGAACCACACAAATCCTAATGTGTAAATTATCACACAGACGGTTGCTTAAGGTATCCAAAATAAGAACACATTGAAAAATCATTGAAGATCAAAACATAAATTCACACACCTGGGGACACCTGATTTTTGATAAAGAAGCCAGAAATATACATGGAAAAGAGGCAGCATCTTCAGCAAATGGAGTTCAAACTGGATGGCTATATGTAAAGAAATCCAAATAGATCCATACTTAGCACTCTACACAAATTTCAACTCAAAATGTATCAAAGACCTCATCATAAAACCAGGTACACTGAACCTGATAGAAGAGAAAGTGAGGATTAGCCTTGAACTTATTGGCACAGGAGAAGACTTCATGAACAGAACACAATTAGTATAGGCACTAAGATAAACAATAAGTGGGACCCCATGAAACTGAAAAGCTTCTGTATGGCAAATGATACTGTGATTCAGATAATGTGGCAGTCTATAGAATGGTAAAAGACTTTCAGTAACTACACATTTGATAGAGTTAATATCCAAGATATATAAAGAATATAAAAAAACTAGATATCAAGAAAACAAATAACTTAATTAAAAAATGGGGTATAGATCTAAACAGAGAATTCCTCAAAGATGATACTCAAATGGCTGAGAGACACTTAAAAACATGTTCAATACCCTTGGTCATCAGGGAAATGCAAATCCAAATTACTTTGAGATTTCATCTTCCACCTGTCAGAATGGCTAAGATCAATCAAACAAATGACAACTCATGCTGACAAGGATGTGAATTAAGGGGGAACACTTATCCATTGCTGGTAAGAGTGCAAACTCATATAGCCACTATGGAAATCAATGTGGCGGTTACTCAGGAAGATGGGAGTTGATCTACCACAAGATCTATCTAAACCACACTTGGTCATATATCCAAAAGATGCTTCATCCTACCACAGAGTCCTTGTTCAACCATATTCATTGTTACTTTGTTTATAATATCCAGAAACTGGAAACAACCTAGGTAGCCCTCAACAGATGAATGGATAAAGAAAATGTGGTACATTTACACAATGGACAATTACTCAGACGTTAAAAAAAAATCACGAAATTCACAGGCAAACGGACGGAACTACAAAATAATCATCTCAAGTGAGGTAACCCAGACCCAGAAAGACAAATATAATATGTATTTGTTTATATATGTATATTAGCTGTTAAGTCAATGATAACCAAGTTGCAATCTGTAGAATCACAGAGCTTAGGTATAGAGTAAGGGACTGGGGGGTGGGGACAGATAGATCTCCCTAGAAAAGGGATATAGAATAGTTATGGATGGATGGGGGGGGGAGGGTTGAAGCAGGAGGATCAAGTGGGGAAGGTGTGGGAAGAGGGGGATGAGGGATAAAATATTGGGAGAGACAGTTAAAATTAAGGGCCATGGAGGGGTAGTATGAAAATACAACACAGTAGAAGCTTTATAAATTATATACATACATTAAAGGAATCTAAATGAAATTGCCAAATAATGGGGGAGACAGAGCCCTAACTGGCCATCTCTTGTCACCAAATGAAGCTTCCAGTATAGGGATTGAGTTACATCTAGTTGAATGTTGTTCAAAGGGATCCCATTGGAGCCCCCAAACAACCTATGCTGTTGCCAGGACTACAGGTTGCTCTCCACCAACTGACAGCAAGACCCCATTGTTGAAGACACCACCTACACAACTCATAGAACATGGAGAAGTAGAGCCGGTACCTATATAGAGCCTTCACCCCTTTGCGCTTGCATCTTTGTTAAGGAAGGTACTCTGCATGGTACTGAAGAAGAAATGTAAACACCAACTCAGCCACAAACCCCATGATCTACAATGGTATCCTCCAAACTAGTGCAATGGTGGCACAAAGCTTGTGGAGTAACCAAACAACATCTGAGTTGACTTAAGGCCCACTCCATGATATGGAACCCATACCCAACACTACTTGGGTGACCAAGAGCCCGAGACTACATAGCCAGAGACCTAGGGTAAAACTGAATACTACTGTTCTTAAAAACAACAAAAACAAAAACTCAAATGACTCATAATGTCATTCTGCCATACTCATAGTTCAGTGCCTTACAACACTCAGCCCTAAATGGGATGTCTCCATCAAATTCTTCCCCTCAGAGTGCAGGGAATCCTGAGGAAAGGGAGGCACAGTATCTTGTGTGTGTGTGTGTGTGTGTGTGTGTGTGTGTGTGTGTGTGTGTGTGAGTGTATGTATGATACCTTCCAGTTTAGTGTTTTTATGGGATTCCAGTGTATGTGAATGAGTGGTTCTCTGGATTTATATCTGTTTCGTGTGCTTTTTTTGCCCTCTTTTCCTTGTGTTTGTTTTATCCTAGTCCAATGTATTAGTTTTTGTTTTATCTTATTATATTTTATTATTATCATCCCTTAAAAACCTGTTCATATTCTAATGAGATACAGAAGGGGGCTGATTCCAAACAGGAGAAGAGGTTGAAAGAAACTGGGAAGAGTAAGAGAGAAAGAAGGAAAACCATAATCAGGATATATTAGATGAGAAAAAAAAAAGCTATTTGCAGTAAAAAGGAAAATAAAGACAAACAATTGTTAAAATGATCAAACAATCTCACATTTTGAGTTCTTATTATTCTCTAGGGTCTTGGCCAAGTACCTCCTATACACTGACTCATGAAAACTTCCACCAATTGCCTTTGACAGATAAGAAAACTCAGAGGAAGTGAAGTGGAGTCCCCTGTCCAAAATCATTCTACTTGTAGGTGAGAAAGAAGGCCAGATGCGATAGGATGCACGTGAGTAATCAGACAAATGTCAGGTGTGTGGATGTGAAAGTTGAGTTAAAGAGGTGATGTAGTTTGCCATCTTTTGGAGCAGAATGAATGCATGAACTCAGGAAGCTGCACCGTTCTCCTCGTCTCTCCTCTTTCTGTTTAGCCTTAGGTCACGTAGTTTGAAGAATTTTAAGAAGAAATAATGAACATTTGGAGCTGTGAAATTTCTTCTGCTAATAACTTTTTTTTGCACACATTTAATTCTATTATCTCTATTGTAAAAAAAAAAAAATCAAAACCAAAGCTACAGCAACACAATCGTAGTCTTCCATGGTGGAATGCTGAACAAACACAAGATGGGATGAGAAGTAACCTCGTACTCAATCCCCATCACCATAATTATACACCATAATTATGTCAAAATCATCCCTGTTTTCAGTTAAATAAGAACTATAAGATACTATGCTCTACCGTCAACCTGCAACATTTCATAACTCTGACTATAACCCAGGAAAGA
>CABHPQ010173005.1:6555-47598 GCA_902168405.1 Peromyscus aztecus
CCAGGGCAAATGCCTCTCCAGGGCAAATGCCTCTCCAGGGCAAATGCCTCTCCAGGGCAAATGCCTCTAGTTTCTGGTCCTCACGCCTTATATACCTTTCTGCTCTCTGCCACCACTCCCTGGGATTAAAGGCTGGTTTACTGGGATTAAAGGCGTGTGTCACCACGCCTGGCCCTTTCCAATGTGACCTTGAACTCACAGAGATCCAGAGGGATTTCTGTCTCTGGAATGCTAGGATTAAAGGCGTATGCTACCACTGCCTATCCTCATGTTTAATATTGTGGCTGTTCTGTCTCTGACCCCAGATAAGTTTATTAAGGTACACAATATTTTGGGGAACACAATACCACCACAGTAGCTAGCTTGGTTTCCGGTACCAGGCTTGATTTCCTTTTGTTGAGTGGGCCTTAGGTACAATAAGAGAGCTGTTGTTTACCACTCAGGTATGTATGCCACTATTTCAACCTTAGGGTTATCCTGCCATGCTGTCAAGAATGGAGTGCAACAAAAGTGCTTCTCAAAGAGAGGTTCACAGCAATGAATTCTCATGTCAAGACACAACTTTAAACATATAGCTTCAATAACTGTGACTGTTCCATAAAAAGGATATCATGTATCTATATGACTAACAACATCTGCAGAGTCCCAAGCAAGATTGTTGTCAGGGTCTTCCCTCTGGGCTTTTTCTCATCTTTCTTTGCTAAGTCTCTCAGATTTAGTAAGACATTCCCTGAATATGGCAAGTGTCCTTTCATTTACATTTTCTGGATGAATTTTTTATATTTGTTTGAAATTGTTGAGGTTATAAGAGACCTAATTTGTGGTTAAAAAAATAAAAAGAAATACATTCTACCTCAAGTAATGTTGTCTATGGACCTGCTGTTGATGAGTCCCTCTTGAATCCTTAATGATTCAATTAATTATTTTCTCTGAACCAGGCACTCACTGTATCACAGGTAGTAAATTCCTAGTCTTTTCTCTAGCTATGACAAACAATTTAAAAACTACAGGCTAATGACATCTCATATCAGCCTAAACCATGACTTTAACATATCAAAACTTCGTCTTTCTTATAAACACACTGTTTTGCCTTCCTGTACCAGGACATTTTATTATAGAGAGGAATGTTTTAAAAGATTGGGAGAGAGAACTAGAGATAAGCTATTTCTCCTTTTTTCAAAAGTAGTCATGAAATACAGTTTGTGGCACCTGGAAACCATATTTAATTTTCATAATATCTTATTAATCTTTGCTTGAATCCATGTACTTATTTCTTACTCCTGTGAACTGGAACTGGCCTCCTTAATAAATTATTGGCTCAAATGATTTCTTTCTCCAGGTTGGCTTTGTGTACAGCTCATGTTATAATCCCCAATATGACAGCAATAAAATGAAGGAGTTTAAAACTAGATAAATGGGGATCTTATGAAAATGTTTCCTGCTGGAGTCATTACAGTGAGACTCTGCTTCTGTGTATAATCCTTAATTTGAGAACTTCTTAAGGTTAAACTTCCAATTCAGACACACTAAATTGGTTTTATTTAAAGCTTCTATTTCTATTATATTTACTGAAAATATAGAGTATGATCATAATGGGATCTGAGTAGGGATTTTGGTGAGCAGTATATCTCTGTAATACTTTCAAAGAAGTACATTTAATGGTTAATGGGACTTCCCTCCTGTAAAGGTTTCCTGCAAGATTTAATAACATGTATTAAACCCATACATTTCAATGCTTAATTGTGTCATTTTGGCACAAGTAATATTACATTTATCTCATTTATAAAATGGAAAATGTATTAGCAAGAGTTCATGTTGCATTCTTTTTATTCAGTCTTTCTACTATGAAAGAATATATCCAAGCATTCCTGAACAGGGGGAATTTGAGACAATGTTCTCTTGATTGACAAGTCATCATCTTATGAATAATATAAAACTGTAGTGGCATTTCTGCTGAACTGCACCTGGCCTGGCTCCAGAGAGTAGCACCTAGCCCTAATTCGTCCTTTGTTTAGCAGACACCTTTTGTTTCCCTTGCTGCCCTCTATGTGAATCCTATCTTGGAGTTTCCCAAGGATACAAAGGACTATTCAAAACTTGATTCAGGAAACCCGGAAAACCGTGGTACCTGACAAATCGAGGAATTTGTACTTGGCATTGTATTGTTGGGAGTCCCTTTCAGGTTTTTTGAGCATATGGAAATTAAGTGGCTAAACTGTATTGGAGAGAAATAAGACTGTCCTAGGTGAAGGGCTGGTGCTTCAGTCCTTCAAGACTGGACCTCCCTGCAGCCATGATAGGCTAAATTCATTCTTAAGATGCCTCTGTGTCTTCATTCCACGGACCTGCGTGAACCCTCACACTTGTGTAGCAACCACACAGCTACATAAAATTCTTATGAATTTGACTGCATAGAAGTGTTTTTCCATGTATCACATATGTTTACTTTTCATTTAAAGTGAATATTAATCACAGGTCTTAATTTCAAATACTATTTTCTATCACTTTTACACTGCTTAAATATGAAAGATTTCTGGCTTGGCATGTTTATTGGAGCATGTAAAGAATAACATATTAGTTTTTGTATACATAATAAACTTTGATAGAAAAATCAATTATTCTGTCATTGCAAATAAGTTGATCTTAAAACATCCACTAGCAATCATTCTTGGAAATAAAAACAGACTATTTAAAATGCTAATATTGGGGGAAATGTTATTTTGCATACATTGTCAGAAAACACACGTTAGAATAATCTATGTGAAGTTTATATTTGTTTTACTTATTTTAATTACATTTTAATTTTTTAGAATATTTTCAGAAAGTTGTCTCTTCCAGATGGAACATTTCCATTCAACTTAATAACATCTCATATATATATATTTAATTGATTTTAATGAGAATTTAAGTTTATTAAGCATCCCTATCACTATAAGTCAAACTCATTTTCTTCAAATAAATGATAAAGACATAACTTATGCATGATTATAAATATAATTTTTATTAAGTATTGTTACTTCAATACTTCACAAACTTTTATATTTGATTCTACTTAGTTGTTATCTAATGATTTTATCTAGGATCTTTAAAATGAAGTATCCTGAAATATTTGTACATTTCCAATCCTCATCTGTTTCTTTCTCATATTATGTACATGTGAAATATATACATATAATGTATGTGGACTTACTTGAACTTCCTCCATCCTACACTGTTTCTCTCCCAATAATCAGCCTTTGATTCTAACACTCTTGTCGGTTTATACATTTACAAATCTCTTAACAGTTTTTAATCTTTCAAAAACACTAGTTTAAAAATCAATGTAATACACATATATTTCCATCATGTAGATCAAGTTGGCTTCCAAGTCTCTTTGTAACTAGCTACAAATGACCGTGAAATCCTGATTCTCCTGCCTTCACTTCTTAGGTGTTAAGATTATATATGTGAACCACCATGTCCATCTTTTTTACATTTATTATTGTAATACACTGTTAGTAGTTTTTGAAGCTTCCCTATGCCTTTTATTGGGCTTATGTGACTGTACATTTTAATCTCTCCTCATATTTTCCCTCTGAGAGGAAATAATTCCAGATATTTTCATTTAGCCTAAGCTGAATCAGATGACACATTTTGTCCGTACATACTATCTTACTTCATTTTCTTCCAGGCATACAATATTGAACATTTTCACAGCATTGTTTAAATGTATATGAAAGAAGTTATTTCAAAACTTCAAGTAGCTTTGGCTTTAAAAAAAAAAAAACTATCTAAGGGAATAAAAATTTCACCATGCACGGGTTTAATGTTTACTAAATGAACTAATGCCCCACAGATTTAACAATTATAAAGAGATTCTCAAAATTCTAAAAGATCTTATCACAAAACCAGAATAAATGGCATTTTAATTTAGTACATTGTCCCTAGGCTCCTATATAAACTAACCAAGCAAGCATTTTATTCATTGTAATAGAGCCTAAATTCTAAATTATGCAAGTTTGCATCCGTTTCTGTGCACAAGCATGACTGTTTACATTTGATAATACCAATGGAAAAATTGAAATGTACTCCTGCTGTGAGCTTTTCTGTATCTTCTACTCTATTACTCAATAGATTTTTGTTTGGGCTTGACTTAATTCAAAATATCCAAAGTCAGTCTGAAAACATATTCTAGTCTTTATAAGCTTTCTGATAATACAATGTTTTTAGATTTTTTCACATTAACTTATATGCAAATTAGTGTTGTTAAATTCAGTATATGAAACTGTAGATTGATAAATATGTCACTTATTATACAACAAATAATATCTCATGAAAACAGATGATAGATAGATAGATAGATAGATAGATAGATAGATAGATACATACATACATACATACATACATACATACATACACACATAGATACATAGATAGATATATGGATACATAAATAGTGGTGGTTTGAATGAGATTGGCCTCTCATATATTTTCATGCTTAATCACAAACTGATGAGATGTCACAGGAGGATTAGGAAGTGTGACTTTGTTGAAGTAGCTGTGTCCTTGTTGGAATAGGTATGGCCTTGTTGAAAGAGTTGTCTCTCTCTCTCTCTTTCTCTCTCTCTCTCTCTCTCTCTCTCTCTCTCTCTCTCTCTCTCTCTCTCCCAACTTCCTGAGCATCAGGATGTAAAACTTTTAGCTATTTCACCAGCACCAGTGTGTGAAATGTGAAATGTGGAGGCCCAGCTAAGAAGATTTGAGAGGATGAGTTAATAGTGAGAAGCCTAGAAACCATATTATGGAATTTTGGTAAAGACTGTGGCTGCTTTCTGCCCTTGTCCATAAAATTTTGCCTGAGACTAAATTTAAGTGTTGCTCTGATATAATAAAATAATGCTACTCAAAGGATATTCCCACCTGTTCTAAAAATAATAAGGTGCCTGTGGTTATATTTAAGATAGTTACATCATACTATGTGTAATTATGACCTGGTTATTGTTTTCATTTGGAAATTAAGTATGACATAAGGAGATATGGTTGTGTGACAAATTGATAATGTTTGGACTTATGAGAAGAAGTATGAAAATGATCTTCAATATGAATCATTTGAAATGATAAGGTACATCTTTAATCTGGACCACAGCTTCTCATGGCAACCTGTATAAGGGGCATGGAAGACAGAAGTTTTTGATTTTTGCTTGCTTACCTTAGCTCTCAACTAACTAGTATTAGAAAAAGCCTACTTCTTTGGAGTTCTGACAGATACTGAAGACCTGTTGAAACATCCAGCCTCATGGATAGAACAACTGTTAGATTCCTTAAACAATTCAGGGGAATTAAACAAGCCATTGTTGGACTAGCTTGGTCACAGTTTATAAGCTACTCTAATAAATCAGTTTAAGTGTGAACACACAAAAGTCTATTTAATAGTTTATTAAAGGGTACCGTGGAAATACAGACTCACTAGTACAGAGCAAGGAAGATTCTGTTGCTAATCCTGCTGGTCCAGCGGCTGTTGTCCTGTCTAAGGACAATGGGGACCAACTGCAAGCTGCTCCATGCCATTTGATCTGGATCTGGCCACCCAAGAGAGTGCTCAACCTCTCTTCTTCTCTTAAGCAGTCACAAAAACAGACAAGACCATGCTTGAGGGCTTTCCGCTCCAAAGCCTTTGGCTGAATGGAATGAATTCCCACACTTCCCCATTTTTGTCTAAATAAAAGGGTTCTAATCCTAATGCAAAGAACAATTATCAAGTGTTGTCCAGAAGAAAGAAAGGGTAATAACATAAACAAAAATGGAACTACACCAACAAGAACAACATCAAGCAAGAAACACATACTAAATGTCGATAACATAGGTAATTGGCAAATTACAGAGATTATTCCAAAAGCTGTCCTATCCTAAAGAATCTGAATAATGTACCTTGTAATATGCTCTTAGCTAAGATATGAGAGAATTATAGCTGTTGCTATCTAGTCTTCAACCCCATCAAAGACCTGAGGAGAAAAATTATTTTTCTTTTCTTGGTAATTTTTTTGGAGAATTTTTCCTGCTTCTTTAGATGTCTAGATGTTCAGGGTCTTTTGACTTCTTGAAGATGGGTATTTCTATTTTCCTGTAAAGACAAAAACAAAACCTTGCTGCTACCCCTATTGGCCTGAGGAATTATCACATTGGTAGATAAACTATCACTTCTTATTAAAAGGCCTCTCCTGTTCAAATTGAATATTAATTTTGATGGTATCTATAGGTTTTCTTCTGTGGAAACAAAAGCGAAACCTCTTCCCCAAAGTAACACATATCCTGGTTTTAATTCTGAGGTAAACATATATTTAAAGTACACAGGATGATTTAACTCAGCAGTTTTTTTTTCTATTGTCGAATATCTCTCCACAGCATTTAGAAAAATCAAGGTTAATAAGCATTATGTAGTCTATCTCTGGGGGTCTTAGTTCCCCTCTTCTGTTTATTAAACATTTCTTTTAAAGTGCAATTAGATCTTTTACAACTGTTTGTCCTGTTGTATTGTGTGGTCCGCTTAAAATATGCTTTATATTATAATATACAAGAAATTGTTTCATTTTGTTAGAGACATATGTTGGAGCATTGTCAGTCTTAATTTGTTCAGATATTCCCATGAATGGCCATGACTTATAATAAGTGTGTATTTACAGCATCAGTCACTTCAGAACTCAACACAGTTGCCCATTTAAATCCTGAAAATGTTATCTATTGTATGGTGTATATATTTTACTTTTCCAAATTCTGCAAAATGAAACACATCCATTTGCCAAATTACACTTCTTTGTACGCCTTTAGGGTTATTTTCTGCAGGTAATGGAGTTTGGTTATAGAAGGAACAAGTAGGACACTTTTTACAATCTCCTCGGCTTGTTACCAAGTAATGGAAAAACACTTTTTCAAACCTTTGCTATTGACATGGTATGTTTTATAAAATTCTGAGGTCTGCAGCACATTTCCAATTAATAACTAATCAATTTCATCATTAACTTGTGTAGAGGACTTGGTAGACCTACATGGGATCTGATGTGTAGTATACATAGGATGACTCCTATTTCTGATTATTTTATGTAATTGTACAAATAACGAAGTTAATTTTGTTTTATCAGGAATAATGTCAGTGGTTTCAATATGTAGAACAACTCTTTCTGCATATTGAGAGTCAGTTACTATATTGCTAGGTTCTGTGAAGTCTATTAGTACCATGAGAATGGCATACAATTCTGACTTTTGTGCAGAATAACAAGAGCTTTGAACCACTTTGCTTAAGTTCCCTGATTTGTAACCTGCCTTTTCGGATTTATTTGCATCAGTATAGCCCATAGGGGCTCCAGAGATTGGTGCTCCCCATCCGATATGAGGAAGGACTCAACTGGTTCTTTGTATGAATTTAAGTCTCTAGCTTTGGGGATAACTGTTATAATCTCTCCAGAAAAATTACTGAAAGCTCTTTGCCAATTTTCATCTTCTACCCATAAAAAGGAAATATCATCATTAGTTAAAGGTACTACAATTTCTGCTGGGTCCATTCCTGTCAACTAATGAAGTCTTAATTTTCCTTTTAAAATCAAATCAGAAATGTTTTCCACATATATTTTTAATTTCTTATGCTGTTTATGTGGTAGAAATATTGATGCCAATATAATATCTTTCTTCTGCAATAAAATCTCTGTAGGTTAATGTGTGGAGGGTAATATAACCAGAATGCAATTAAACTCTGAATCCTACACAATCCACATGTGCATCCTGTAATTTCTTTTCTACCAAAGCCAATTCTCTCTTAGCTTCAGCTGATAATTCTCTTGGGGTATTTAAGTCCTTGTTACCATATAAGGTTTTGAACAAATTACTCAGTTCATGATTTTTTATACCAATAGTGGGCCATAAATTGGAAATGTCTCCTAGCAATCATTGAAAGTCATTAAGAGTCTGCAATTGATCTCTCTTTATTTGTACCTTTTGGGTTCGAATCTTTTGTATACCTATTTTAGGAGCAATTTGAAACCTTCAGTGAGGAAAAGCTTTCTTTACTTCTTCAAACATTTTTTCTAAAGTATCTGCCTTTGAATCAGCTAATAAGATATTGTCCATATAATTGTAAATTATAGATTGTGGAAACTGTACATGAATTATTTCCAATGGTTTTTGCACATAATATTGGTACAGGTTGGGGCTATTTAACATTCTCTGTGGGAGAAACATCCATTGATATCTCTTAATAGGCTAGGAATTGTTAAAAGTAGGTACCATGAAGCCAAATTTTTTCCCTATTCTTTTCTTATAGAGTTATAGTGAAGAAACAGTCTTTTAAGTCAATGATTATAATAGGCCATCCCTTAGGAAACAGAGAAGCAAATGCATTCCAGGCTGTAGAGAGTCCATCAACTAAATTACCTTATTTATGGCTCTCAGATCTGTCAGCATTCTCCATTTTCCATATTTCTTTTTAATAACAAATACCAGAAAATACCAAGGGCTGGTGGATTCTTCAATATGTTGAGCATTTAGCTGCTCCTGAAACTGCTATTCTAAGATGTGTAATTTCTCTGATGTTACAGGCCATTGCCCAATCAAGACAGATTTCTTAGTTAACCATTTTAAGGGAAGGGCCATTGGTACCTCTGAGAGATCAACAGCTATTGTGTCCTGTTATTGTACCACCTGAACAGTCATTGTCTGTTTTTTATAGTGTCTTATAGTATTTTTCCCAGAAACATGAGTTGGTTTATGGTACATTTATGAGACAGGAGGAATGTTAATCTGGGGATTCCATTGCTGTGACAGATAATAATCCCATAGATTCACTGCTACATTAGCCACATATGGTCTCAATTTTCCTCTCTGTCCTTCTGGTCCCATACATTCAACCCATCTTGAGCTTTGTTTACCTGAGATAGTATTCCAATCCCTAAGAACTGAACATCTATCTTCTGAAGAGGCCAATTTGCATGCCATGATTCTGGTGTAATTATAATCACATCTGCCCCTATGTATAATTATAATGTTATTTATTCATACCCTTAGCTTTGGTATTTGATAATTCATAGAAATCTGCCAAAATATTCATTTTGTGGTTTCTCCTGGAAATTTTGATGTAAAAATACATTTCCTCTGGTCCTCCCTGGCCATGCAATCCTGAAGCTGCTTAGAAACCCTATCTCGAAAAACCAAAAAAATTTAGTGATATTTCCTGTCATTGCGGTAGAAGTCAATTAAGATTGTAAACTTTATTTATTTATTTATTTACTTATTTTTTTCTTATTTATCAGTCTAAAGTTTAAATTTATCAAGTAATTTACCTCAATTAAAATCTTGGGAAGATTATCATAGGTGTAATATAATATACTCTTGATTGACCCACAGATTTGGATGGCTGGTTCTTATGAGAATTTTAGGATGTCATAACCATGTTTGACCAGCAGGTGTCTCAGGTGTGGCACTAAAGCAGGTCCTAGAACACTGCCCCTCAGTGCTGTCTTGGCACTCCAAGGTCAAGGCTGACTGACCTGTGAGTCCTAAGCAGAACTTTAACAGACTACATGGAGCAAATTTGGTTAGAGAGAGCCCTGGAAGAGTCCTCAGACTGACAGCATGAGACTTAATCTCAGGGTCCTAGGTTCATGCCCCACATTGGGCACCATGTGAAGTGTGAACCCACAAATGTCTAATAATTCATTAATGAGTGCAGTGGTAAATACAGACACACTAATATAGAACAAGGAAGACGTTGCTGCTGATCTTGCTGGCCCAGCTGCCACTGTCGTTTCCAAGGACAATGGGAACCAAAACAAGATGTTCAACACTGCTTGATCTGATCCTGACCACCCAAGAGAGTACACGACCTCCCTCCTTCTGCTCTTAAGTGGTCATGTACGCAGGCAAGACCAAACCCTAGGGCTTTCTACCCCAAAGCCATTGGCTGAATGGAAAGAATTCCCACAGCTATCAGCAAATGTTTTGGAATACATTAATTAATGTTGGGATACATCTGCTATACCTACACAGCAAACACTTGCTATTTATATGAACTTAAAATTTAAGTATCATGGATTTTATCTGGAAACTCAAATTTAAAAATATATGTTTAATTGTTTCTAGCTTCCAGAATTTTTCGTGTTCACTTTTTAAAATATGTAATATTTCAATATATTATTTTTCTGTACATGTGTCTATAACTTTTTATTTTGTTATTTGTTTACAAACTATAAAACACTTTTTGAATTCCTCTCTTGACCAAGAAATATCATAAAGCACACAGCTTGTTTTTTGAAAGATACAATTTTCTAGAAATTTGTAGTAATTCATAAATTACAATGACATGAAGTGGGTATTATAATAGAAAAATGTATCTCAGTGGCAAGGGTATACGCCTATGTTAGAGCCAATATTCACAATGAGAAAAGATGAATCAATTTTTTGTCAAGATACATGGGATGACAAAATATCATCTAAATGTGGACATCAGCATGACAGTATCACAGAGTAGAGAACGTGAGAGAAGCAGGAGGTTTGGTGAGACTGGAAACTGAAAGCTTTGTGGAAATGATGACAAATGAGTTTGTAGTGTAAAGACCCTCTGGACTTTGCAAAGATACCACAATGTCTATAGTTATTGCAAAACTAAGCAGTAAATAATGAATGTGCATTTCAAGAGAAATAATTAGACATGTATTCTGAGAAAAGGTGATTGAGTAGCTTAACCAGGCTCTCCAGTTACCTGATTCAATTAGCACAGACAATTTTATTCTTTCAGCTTCTTTTGAAAGACCCTTTTAAAATTATTTTTAATAAAAATACAATGCAGGATGTTGGATGATTCTATTAGCAAAACACTTGCTTCACAAGCATGAGGACTTGACTTCAAACACCCAGCAGCCCCTTAAATAGATGAGAATGGTGGCCTGTACCAGTGATTCCTGTGCTGGAGAAGTGGGAAAACTGGAGAGAGGCTCATCACTGGCCCGCCATTCTCTCATAATTGCTAAACTCCAGGAACAATGAGAGACTCTGTCTCAAATTTAATGTAGAAATCTACTAAGGAAGACACCTGGCATAAAGTTCTGGCCTGATCAAATATTACACATACATACATACACACACACACACACACACACACGCACACACACACACACACGTTACTACAAGGAAGAAGGTGGGAAGAGGGTTTAAAAACACCAAGGGTGATCCAAAAATCCATAGGGAAACATATTTTATATTTATTTTAAATACATACATATATATATATATATATATATATATATATATAATATTTAAGCACATAGCTGGAGTTTTCTCCAGTCCTGCCTGGGCCCGCAGCCGCTCAAACCCAAATAAGTACACAGATGCTTATAGTAATTAAAACTGTTTGGCCTAATGGCTTCGGCTTCTTGCTAGCTAGATCTTACTCTTAAATTAACCCATAATTCTTAATTTATGTTCAGACACGTGGCTTGGTACCTTTTTCCAGTTCTGCCTTCATATCTTGCTTACTCTGTGTCTGGCTGGCGACTCCTGACTCAGCCTGTTTCCTGTTTCCAGAATTCTCCTCTTTCTTCGTCCTGCCTATACTTCTGGCCTGGCTACTGGCTAATCAGCACTTTATTTATTAACCAATCAGAGCAACACATTCACAGCATACAGAGCGATATCCACAGCATAAGCATATATACTTGCATGTATAGATAATTTAATTGAAATTGTATCTCTTTGAAGTGATACCATTTTCCCATGAATATTGCGTTCATGTTATTTCACTTGTTTTAATTGTGTCAGCGTCTATACTGAAAATTCACAGTCTTACTTGATTACATTTTTCCCATCAAGGAGACTAAGAAACAATAGTTAATTACTCTTTTTAATCAATATGGTCATGGTGATATTACTTTTTTTTAACAACAAATTTAAATCCAATCCATAATGGGCTCTATTTGAAGAATTAAATTGTTAGTCTTCATTCAAAGAAAGGAGAGTTGCCGAGAGCAGTCCATCTGGAAATTCCAGGCTGACTTCCTGAGAGTGGAAGAAAACAAAGGATTCTCCCGGCATTACCAAGTTGGATGGTGATAGATGGCAAGCATCAGGGCCAGTAAAATTACAGTTCAGAGAGAACTGGAGAGCTCATTAGGTGGCACCATACTCTAATGTCCGCACATCATGTAGTGATCCTCATCTCATTACTGTTGTCACACTTAGCAAAAAGCCACTGTCATGAACTGACTCACATATACAGGATGTTGTTCTAGAGATGCAATGAAATCCATGGTGTTTCTATAACAGATTTAGAACTTCTGTTTTTAATATAATCACTGTAAAATAGAACGTTATTCTTAGTGATAATGGTTGTTCAAAATATCCTTTCCCTGTAAAACAGTCAAATAGAAAAAAAAAAAAAAAAACTAAACAAAAACTTTAAAAGACGTAGGAACATTTTCAAAATATCTTAATTCAAGAAGGCTAGTGAAAAATAACAAGTGTGATACAGTCCTGTGGTTGTCCCCAAAATTATACACAGAGTTTTAGCTTGTGGTTTTACCTTGTGTAGGTATTTTATTAAATAAAAATAAATAAAAGAGAAGAAAACTAAAAGAAAAACTTTCTCTAAAGCAGGGCTGGTCTGTTATTGGAATAAAGAAGTATTTAAAAATAAATTTATGAAATTAGCCATAAGCAAAAAACACTGGCAAATAACTGTCCAAGCCGTAGAATCCATGATTTTATAAGAAATATGAAGAAAAGCACTGTTGATCTAAAGTGAAATGAATTGAGCGTATATGGAAAGATAGAAGAGGGAAGAAGAAATGGGAAATGTAGCTAGAGTTTTTTTGCCTGGCCCACGGTCAGGCTAAATCTCTTTTACCTGTCAGTCCCACAGCTACTCAGACCCAACCAAGTAAACACAGAGTCTTATATTGTTTACAAACTGTATGACTGTGGCAGGCTTCTTGCTAACTGTCCTTATATCTTAAATTAATCCATTTTTATAAATCTATATGTTGCCACATGGCTCGTGGCTTACTGGCATCTTTGCATGTTGTTTGTCCTGGCAGTGGCTGGCAGTGACTCCCTCCGCCTTCCTGTTTTTTTTTTTTTTTTTTATTTTCTTTGTTAGTCCTGCCTATACTTCCTGCCTAGCCACTGGCAATCAGTGTTTTGTTAGTAACACATTTGCCATACAGAACATCCCACAGCAGGGAAAGTTTTCCATCATTTTCTTGAGATATTCTACAGAGAAAAAGGAATGTTATTTTTGGTTTTGTATCTCTGATTATATTTGTTTTTTATATATATACACACATATATATGTACATGAATTTAGCTATTGACCTTACAGAAGAGACACAAGAAGGCTAGTGAGTTCCTTACAGCATTCCAGGTCTGAAAAAAAGGCATCATTTATAAACTAAAGACCAGACCCAGAGGCCAGACTTACGAAATAGTATTTGTTTTATTATAACTTACAAAGTAGCATTTATTTTAGACTCTCCACTCTATAAGTCTCTGGGAAACATACTTCTTAAAGAATGCATTTTCAGGCCTTAATAATAAATAACTAAACACTACCAAAGTTATTGTTAAAATCAAATGTTTTAGATATATTCAATTAGATATATTCATTTGATGGAAAAGAGGAACAGCTATAAAAATACATGTCCATAAAGTGAAGGAAATCAAGATTAATATTAGGATACTTTCATACCTGCGTTTACTGTGTCATTACTCACAATAGTCCAATACAGAATTTGCCTAGGTGAACAGAAAAGGATCACAGATAAAGTAAAGGTGCCATATGTATTAAATCATGTATTTATCAGCCACATAGAAAGATGTGGTTATGCCTTTTATAAGATAAAAGAGGGAATAGATACCACCATGTAAAGAGAAACAAGCTGGTCACAGAGAATATCTCATTTCTGCCATATGTGAATCTAAAAAAAGAAAAAGAACAAGAGAGAAAGCCAAATGTGACCATAAGGGACATGGAAGTAGGAGGCAGAAGGGGATGAGCATGGGAAAGTGTTAATAGAGGAAGTGAATAAAGTAAGGTTGTGCTGTTTCCATATGGAAAATTTTCACACAATGCCAAGTGTTAACATCTTAGAATTCATCTTGATAAATGGAAAACATGGCTGGAACCTTTCTGTGTGTTCTGTGGGAGATTTTAGATCACTGGAGACTCAAATTCAGTGTAGATAAATGATTGTTTTCATATCTTCATATCACTTCCACAACCTACCACAAGGTAAAGTTTGTCAGTGAGGAGTACCCCACAGGGATGTTTGGCTGCATGGCCAGAGGCTTTAAATAGAGGTCAAGCAACAGTGGACCAGCATCTCTAAAACTATTTTTAAAAAGAAGATTTTATTTTTTTAAGGAGTTTAATCTCATATATTTGTTAGACTCACAGTAACTTCACTCATCCATTGGCCCAGTGACTCATTTTCTGAGGTCTCGAGATGTGCTCATTTTGATTTGTACTTTATTTTGAATATACAAATCTATATTTTTCAACATGAATTTTGTCACTGATCATAACTATAGCACAGAGTGTTATTTTGTCATCCTTTAAGTAAGACTTGAAATCCAAATACCTTTACTCAGTTTTGTGTTTTATTTGGACATATTTCTTCCATTACCTGTACTTTTCATGAGTTCCTGGTGTCTTTCTTTTTTTTCTTCTTTTTTTTTTTGGTTTTTTTTTTTGTTTTGTTTTTTTCGAGACCGGGTTTCTCTGTGTAGCTTTGCGCCTTTCCTGGATCTCGCTCTGTAAACCAGGCTGCCCTCGAACTCACAAAGATCAGCCTGCCTCTGCCTCCCGAGTACTAGGATTAAAGGCGTGCGCCACCACCGCCCAGCCCTAGTATCTTTCTTAAACACCATTTTCAATCTCATTTTTAGACACTCAAATTTGGAGCCTCTATTTCCATATTTTGTATATCCTGTCTCCAGTTTCCGGTTCATTGATTCTTATGCCAATTTAAAGTTGAGTATATTCCTTTGTGTTGTTGTTGGCCACAACACGCATTTTATTTTCTTTCATTGGAATTTGAGAGACATGGTTAAAGACTTTTCTTTACTTGATTGATTGCATGTATAACGGGGTCTGACATAGAGTCACTAGTTAATGAATATTTGATGGTGTTGCTAACTTTGTTAGCAAGAGAATCAGTCATACTAAAGCATAAATCCAGACACTGCAGGAAGAAGATGTGCAAAGCACACCCCTTTCTTTCTGGGAGGAAATAGTCTCTCAGAGGTTCAATTCATTAACTCACAGGTATAACAACGATTGAAATATGAGGAAAATAGCTATAAAGACAATTCATTGAGAAGATAAAACGTGTAATAAATGATTATCCATCCTAAATTCAAAAGAGTCAAGTATGGCTTTGAAAGGAATATTTACAGGACAAAGTTCATGGTGCACATGAAATCTGGGTAGCAATGACCTTCTCACACTAATGAAGTTAGTTGCCTTAATGTTCTGGTTAGATTTCTCTAAACAACACATGCCAGTGTCCTTTCTAAAGAGGGAGCAAAAATTGAGAAAATGTTCTCATCAGGTTGACCTGTGAACAAGCTATTGGCATTGTCTTGATCAAGGATTGATGTGGCAGGTCCCAGCTCACTCTGGCACGTGCCATAATAGTGAAGGCAGTCCTGAGCTAGCTAGACAAGCAGGCTGACCAAACCTAGAGGCAGAATTCTTCCTTGGCCTCTTCTTCAGTTACTGCCTACAGGTTCTTATCCCGACTTCCCTTGGTATTGGTGTGTGGTCTGAGGGGTATAACTGCAAATACCCTCTTATTTTCAAGTTGCTTTGTCTGTGGAGTTTCATAGCATTGATAGAAAACCTAACTAAGACGTCTAGGGATATTAGATCTTTAAAAAAAAAGGTTTGGAAATGTCATTGCTCATGATTTTTCTGGTATCTCACTAAAAGTGGCTAAAATATACAAGCAAAAGTATTCAGAGGTTGTATTTTCAAAAGCAACAAATATGTTACACCATGCTGGGAAACACACACACACACACACACACACACACATAATATAAAGTATAGGTGACAGTTAAATGGATGAAAAATATCCTGTTAAGTGGTTAAATACATAAAGTAAATTGAGTGCTCAGTATCTAAGCAAAAAATGAAAACCTCAGTCTAGTATAAATTTCAGCTGTTGAGTGAGTATTTCCAGGAACTTTGATGTCTAACACAATTGGTTAGTGGGTCTTTTCAATAATTCTAATTTCCTCTAAAAATCCTAAAAAAAAAAAAAACCACCATTATGAGTGGTAATTTACTTTCCTCTTCAAGGTTAAGGTGATTTAGAAATAAAATTCTCACAATGTCAAAATAATTATCAAAATGAATGTTGTATGACATGTGGTTTGCACATGAAGGCAGAACCATTTTCTGAAGGGAAAATCAAATATTGAGTTTCAGGAGAGGGACCACAGTACTTTAGCTGAGGATTGGTCAACTGAGTAATGAGTCATATTGTAGGCAGGAGTAGCCTGTGCAATAGATGCAATGAACTCCTTTTTCCAAATGTGAATGGTTTTTCAAAGATCAGACTCTAGAGTTTACAAAAGACAACACTAATATGAACAATCTCTCTAGTGGTGGTAGAACATTCTGTAACTGTTCAATATGCTGCCCCAAATTAGTTGTTTAAGATGGAATGAGCTTATAACAATATAACTCTTCAAAAAAGATTCGGTATCAGTCCTTCTGCTAAAAATGAGCAACTGGGCAGGGCTGAATGCCTTGGGGATGCTCTAGAGCAACTCCATTTCAATGGCTGGAAATAAAGAAAGGTGGAGGCTCTTGATACTTGCCATTGAAATGGAGCTGCTCCAGTTGCCAGTAGCTAACTCCTCAGAGAACAACAGTAACATTCATCATAAAGGTAAGAGGCATGCTGACCATAGACTCCTCAATGAGAAAAATGGTGTTTTGTCCTATATCTACCCTCAAAAATGGAGATACACTGTATTCCTTGGGAAAGACCTTCCCAGTATGGAGGTTGACCTACCCAGCCTTAAAACCATGCTTAGTATTGATGTTACAAACACTGTGTCTGTATATGCTTATGATTCTTTAATCATGTTATTGACTTATTCACCTATAACAAGAAAATGATTGATAAGGGTGTTACTATCAGACTCAGGTATGTTAATATCTGATGTTACAGGAACTTTTTGTTGTTGTTGTTTTTGTTTTTTTGTTTTTTGTTTTTTTTGGTCGTTCAGTGATTCCTGAACTTTTTTTATATTTTTATAATATCATTTCATTATTTCATACAAATGTAATATACTTGGATTATATTTCTCCCTTATCTTCTCTTATCCTCTATGTCTTCCCACCAAATCCTTATCATTCCAAACATGTCCCTCACCTTCCATGTCTTCTTTTCTTGTGTATATGACTCACTGCATATATTTAGAGATACTAAGTGAGAATGTAGTGGGTTATTTACTTGAGCAAGGGCAATGTACCAATGGTTACACCACTGAGGAATAGTATTCATCTCTCCCCAGTAACCCTTGGGTGCCTACACCTCTGCAGGGAAGATGTGAGGGTAATATCCATGATGGGGCTTTGGCTGTCACAATCTTATGCAGGTCCTGGGAAGGTAGCCACTGCTGCTGTGAGTTCAGGTGTCCAACCACCATGCAGTGTCCATAATACAGCTTTCCATAGCATTCCTACCCATTCTCTACTTCTACATATTCTTTACCCCCTCGTCTGTAGCGTTCTCTAAGCTTGAAGCAAGTGATATAGATAGCCTATGTAGGCTCTAGGCTGAGCATTCAACAGTCAATGATTTTCAACATTATGACCAGTTATGAATCTCTTCAATAATCTTGGCCCACCACAAACCAACACTGACAGCTGCACTAATGTATGGGCATAAACATGAACACTTAGGATGAGTGAGATTACTCAGTGGGTACTGACTCTCTCAGCTACCCCTGGTGATCTGAGGTCTAGCTCCAGGGGACACATGGTTGCAGGAGAGAAGTAGCTATTGCAAGTTGCCCTCTGATATCCATGTTCATACCATGGCACATGCACACCTATGCACATATAGACACATGTGCAATTTAAATAAATAAATAAATAAATAAATATTGTGTAATAAAATACATCAATATTTAGAATGTAGTTTGACAACATGTTAAGCCTTTGGTCATCTCATAGCTGTTATTTTTAGAATAAACATTAATAGATTTAAAATAAAGTTTCTTTACTAGGATTATTTTTTGCTCAGTTAAAAAAAAAAAAAAAGAACAGTATCCTTCCAGTTTCAACAACTCTGAAGGCTCATCCCTGCTGCCAAGGCTACCTTCTCAGAAGCCTTAGTTGGAAGGTAGTTTATACACTGCTTGCTCTTCTCACTTTGATGAAATTTGGATCTCACCAGAGAATACTCGCAACTTTCCTGAAAGGGCATGTCATTTCTAGATGATCTTTTATCTTGCTATACCTCAGAAGCTGAAGACTGAAATCGTTGAAAGCATGTAACATAGCCTTCCCCGGTCATTATTTTCATACTTTACAATATAGTCTCCCTTTTCTTTTTCTTGGTGTCCAAAATCAATTTCACTGAAAAATAATACATATTTCAGTACTCTTCCCCACAAGACTCCTTTCTTGGTTTTTTCTCTTAAAGTTCTGTTTTCTTTGTAGGCTTTTGTTTGAACAGTTCACATGTTGATGTTCCCCATAGCTGTTCTGGCTTATCCATTTCTCCATGCTACTCATTTTGAGCCATAAATTTCTAGGGGTACCACATCAGAGGTGTATAGTCAGAACTGCACTGGAGTGGAAATTCTACCATTTACTACTTAACTTTTGGGAAAAGTTGGGGACCACATTTCATATATCATTCCAAGAACAAATTTTAATCAGATAATATAGTTTAATGCAGGAGATTTCATGGAGATTAAAAGCAGTAAACATATATAAATAGTCTGATGGTGTAGCCAGGTTGATAGAGTATATGAAGTCCTGAGTTCAGTCCCCAGAATTGCATAAGACAGGCAATCATCGCCTTTCTTATTTAAATAAGTAAGTGTTTGTATATATTACATGTACTAAATGATAATTAAAATAATACATACTTAATAAAATATATTATTTGCAAAATAGCAAAATTATTTTTCATAACTGGATTGAAAATCTGCAAATGTCACTTTAAAAAACAAATATTTCATTATTAAATATTCCATTTAAAATGTTGTTTTTTATGCTTATCATGTCTTATTGCTCCAAGACTTCAAGCACTATACTGAGTAGAAAAGCACAGATAGCGTATCTTATTCCTGATTTTAGTGGAAACACAGGTTTTTTTGTTTCATTTTTTTTTCTTTTAGCACAATGGTGGCTGTAGGTTTGTGGTGTACAGCCGTCCTTATCTTGTGGACATACAGGAGACTGTAGGCAAGCTTGTAGGTCCTCTTCTTAATTAGTGGTTGATGCAAGAGGGGCCATTCTACTGTGAGTGGTGCCCTGTCCAGGCTGGTGATCCTAAGTTCTATAATAAAGCAGGGTGAACAAACCAGAAGGAACAAGCCAGGAAGCAGCACTCCTCCAGGACCTCTACATCAGCTCCTGCTTCTAGGTCCTTGACCTGTTTGAGTTCCTTTTATGACTTCCTTTGATGACGACCAATGATGTGGAAGCATATGCCAAATACCCACACTCACAGATACACACACAAGTTGCTTTGATCACGGTATTTCATCACAGCAATAATAACCCTGACTAAACATATGCATCGTGAGTACTGGTGTCCACCTGACAAAACTCACAGGTAGAGTTACAGGATGTAACTTTTTGTAAATGGCTTCTGGGAACCAAACTCAGGTCTCCTGCAAGATCTGAGCAATCTCTCCATTCCTAGGATTCATATTTCTCAAAGATGGATTCTTTCCTTTCTCCTGGAATACAATCTATTAAATATCTTAACGTATTTGGCGCAAAGTAACTGATAACATACTGCTTAGGAAATGCTCTAATTGTTTTAATTTAATCCCACCAAGCTATTGTGTGACAAAATCAATAATCAAGCTCAAACCCCATGGTTTCCCTCATATAAACCTCCTGATAATACAGCAGTGATGTATATCAGCTGTTTTAGCATAAGAATCTTGGGCCAACCATGGAAAGTCCACCTTAAATAAAGATGTCATGCCAGATAATTTAAATAGCCAGCTGGCCATGTAAACAGTAAATCAACCTGCTGTGCCTGAAAGGAAAAAGAAAGCAAATTGTTCTTGATTTTCAGCATTAACTATGACTCATAAGATCACATGAGCCAAATCAATGGATGTATGTCAATCAGGAGTAATTAAAATCATCTTTCAATGTAGAAATGTGGTCAGTCACAGTTATCTTCTAATTGCTTTTTAAATCTATTAATAATTCTATTTGTATTCCATGAATTATTGCAAGAATCCATCTGACTTTTGCACCAGCCAAATTGAGATTGTAATTAGGATAACAGTGACGTTGGACATGGCTTAGTTGTTTTTTTTTTTTTTTTTTTTTGTATTAGAGTTAAAATTCTACATACACTTCTTTCAATATTACAATTATGATTTTATATAAGCAGTAAAGAAGTCCTTCTAGAAATTCCCTTTTTACTTTTCTCTTCTCTTCTGGGGGGGCGGTGAGCATCTGATAGGTGGGGGTACAGTAGTCAGTTTTGTGTGGTTGTTGTGCAGGCATAGTTTAACCTTTGTTTTAGGTTCCTTAAGTCTATTATGACAAAATACAGAAAAGTGGGTTGTCAACAAACCCAAACATTTAAAACATCCCATAATTATAGATACTAAAAGTCTGAAACTGCATATCTTTTGGGTCATGCTCTGAAATTTAAGAGGAATCTCTAGACTTTTAAGGATGCAATGTGTTTAGGGTCAGGGAAACAGCTTGTGTTGTATGATCTCATCAAAATGTAACTGAATACATTTTGAAAACCTAATTTTCTTATAAATTCACATTTCTAGGTGGTTAGAACTTAAACATATCCTTGAGGAACTCAATTTTGTCTCTATTTCTCTGTTCCTGTCCCTGTCTTTGTCTCTCATTTTATATGTTTTCATCTCCCTTCTTCCACCTTGATCTCCTCTCCCTACCATTCATTTTTTTTTCTCTTGAATTTGGCTGTTTGTTTTAGGGAGGAGGTAGAAACTGGCAATGTGATGAATTCAGAATAATTGTTCTTGGAAGGAGATGTGTCCAAAAGCTCTTAAAACCTCTGACTTCTGCATCTACAAAACTTGAAAATGTGTAGAGAGTTATCTCCATTCGAGTAAAATATTTTGTAAATTCCTGTGCAAATCACACACTTGAGTGAATCTTAAGAACTTTAATTAGATGTCCCTTAATAACTTCCAAGATAGTGACAGAGCTTTATCAAAATTATTGCATGTGAATTTCAGTGAAAAATAAGTCATATTACTGATCATTTACTTATGTTTATGTTCACAAATTGAGGCATTTCTGTTTTTCTGGTTCATTATAGCCTTTTATTCATTCTTGGTTTTGAAACATTTTCATGAATTATATTGCCATAATGCAGCATCCATATTGAGGACCTGGAAAGTCCCCAGTTCTGTCTTATCGAGCTGACTGGTTTACCTTGTGAAGTTACCGAATATCATATTATCATGTGGCAAAAAGTAACTGGCAACTATTTTAACGATATGATGGACAGGATGAGTGACAGGAATTGTTATAAGATCTGAAATGTTTACTAAAGAATTTTAAATAATTTCCCCCTTAGACAAATATTTTCTGTCAAAGTAGAGGATAATGAGGATCTGAGCCATGACAAATCAGGCCCACTTGTTTCTGCCAACTCATGTCTGAGAATAGTCATAGCTAATGTTAACCACAGTTTCAAAGCAGCTTGCCTTATTGTCTGTTTCTTCCTAATAAACCGAAGTATTATAATAACTCATTGTTTTCAAGATGTTGTGAGAAGTCTAGAGCTAGTTTTGAAATTTGGTCATTTCATTTGGAATTTGTTACATAACTCCATCCAGCTGGAAGATTGTTTGTGAGTGATCTTTCATTTTTCAGTGTTTCTACACATATGGACTTTAATCATTAAATACTCTAGCCTTGTTTCATAAGGCATAACTGCTACATTACATAACAATGCATCCCACTGCTACATTCTATCTATCAAAGCCAGACTCAGAATTTGGTTCAAATTCAAATTCATGGAAAAGATAAATAGTCTCATCTCTTATGTGAGAAACTTATATGCTAACTTCTCAGAATAGGGAAACTCATTTGTAGCCATGTCTTTTGACTATGGATCAAATGGGTAACTATCTGTTATTCAATATTATCTCTAATTGCTGTTCTTAAGGTAAATAAAGCATGGTAGTGCATGATATCTTCAAGAACCCCATCAGGATAGCATAGCCAGGGAATAAAGAAAACATGGAAAGCTTTAGATATAAAGATATTAGATAGTGAGAAAAATCACTATAAAACTGTAAGAAAAACAAAGAAAATCAAATAGCCATAGATCTGAATTAAGGTGTCATCGAAAAGACACTCCTACCTGCCCAGAACTTGTCATATGATGAGGGTTTCAAAGAAAATAATTCTATGTTTCATCAATTACACTGACGCATGAATTATGGATACTGATAGGATATAATTAAAACATACTCTCATTCAATTCACATTGAAATATTTTCACATTAAAAACAAAGAAACACTAAAAATAGCAAGAATGGTTATTCATGATCAGAATCAAGATATTAAAGATGTCATCAAGATGTGAATTTTTCAAAATTGTATTTCATTTAAAATGTACACCTTTTCTTAAAGGCTGAAAATTTCAAAGGACTTTTCATTGTGTTATGTGAGGAAGATCAGTAACTTTTTCTTGCCTTTCCTTGAACAAAAAAAGAATTATCACACAGCCTAAAGCCTAGAACAGTTTTTTTTTTAATTTATTTCCAAGTGAGTATCCTACTGAAGCTTATGACATATAATTTCAGTTTTAGATGAATTTTCAGAGGATATTTAAAGTGTTTAAATACAACATATTTAGCAAATAAACAGATTTGTAAATTTTTGTAATATTTAGCAGTATGAGGATTTACAGCAAAACAGTTATATTAAATAGAGCAAGAAATTGTTTTGTTAATAGAAAGTCATAAGTTTTATGGACTAAGATTATAGTTAACATTTTAGCATTTGTACTTCAATTTGGAAATCAACATCAACATTAGTGCTTTTTATTTTTCTTGCTGCTGATTTCATGGGCTGTTAAGAGAAATTATAGAACATAATCACAATTAAACTAAATACTTAGATGGTTAATAAAGTAAACCACCCTATAAGAAAAAGCTAAAAATATTTCTTAGGCACAATATTTGAAAAGTAATAACATGAATAATTGTCAATATTTGATATGAAGTAAAGCTAGTGGTAAAATATAATGTTTACTACATAATATAAATTATATAAACTTTAAAATATGATTCATGAAAGTAGTGACATATAAAATAGGAAATTAAGATGCTTTAAAAGATCTCTACATAAAATGTTTACATGATGATTCAGAAATTCTCCAGAGAATTACTTCTTACTGATATTTGATTAAATGAATAGAATTTAAATTCACCATAAATATCAAAATTAAAATATTTATATATGATAAATTAACTGTGTTAGACTGAAGTGACAGAGTCAACTCTTCATGTTTTTCTAGAAATATGATCTTAAGGGATCAGGTAGAATTTAACAGGTAGATTATAACCAGTTAAACAGAAGAAAGAATGTTAAACTTGCCTACATTTAAGAAAAAACTCTCAGGAAAATGCAGAAATAAGTGTTAGTTGGCAAAGATCCAGTCTCCCTTGCTCTATGGTTTTGAATTCCTGTGGTAAATGAAAGGAAATGTCTATAACATTTTAAGAAACTTAGGAGGGTTATCTTATACTTTACTCCTAGTATCTACTTATGAGTGAGTATGTACCATGTTTGTCTTTCTGACTCTGGGTGACCTCACTCAGAATGACTTTTTTCTAGTTCCATTTGCATGCAAATTCTGTGATGTCATGCTTTTGTTTTTGTTTACAGCTGAGTAATACTCCATTTTGCAAATACACCCCATTTTCCTTTTCCATTCCTTGGTTGAAGGGCATCTAGGTTGTTTCTAGGTTCTGATTATTATAAATAATGCTTCTATAAACATGTAGTATGATTGAGCATCTTTTAGGTGTATCACCAAGATTGGTATAGCTGGGTCTTGAGGTAGATTGATTCCCATTTTTCTGAGAAGCTGCCATATTGATTTCCAAAGTGGCTGTACAAGTTTGCACTCTCACCAGCAGTGGAGGAGTGTTCCCCATACTCCATGTCCTCTCCAACAGTAAGCTTTCATGGGTGTTTTTGATCTTAGCCATTATGACAGGTATAAGATGGTATCTCAGAGTCGTTTTGATTTACATTTCCCTGATGGCTAAGGATGTTGAACAATTCTTTAAGTGTATTTCAGTCATTTGAGATTCTCCTGATGCGTATTCTCTATTTAGATCTGTACCCCACTTTTTGACTGGATTATTTGGTGTTTTGATGTCTAGTTTCTTGAGTTCTCTGTATATTTTGGAGATCAGCCGTCTATCAGATGTGGGGTTGGTAAAGATCTTTTTCCATCTGTAGCCCCAAAGAGGCTAGAAAACAAAGAAGGCCCTAAGAGAGATGCATGGATTTCCTTGGGAAAGGGAAATAGAAGAGATCCTGGGTAAACTGGGGACAGAGGGGGGGCGCGAATAGGAGACTAGGAGACGGGAACTTGATTGAGCAGGTTGGGGGGCTGGGCATGGGAGGTAGGTTGGGGGGCAGGTCAGTGGGCTGGAGTAACAAAAGAGACTTCTTGCTGTGGGGAGGGCATTGCAGGATTAGGGAGAAACTTGATGCCAGGGAAGCTCCCAGGAATCCACAAGGATGAACCCAGCTAAAACTCCTAGCAATAGTGGAGAGGGTGCCTGAACTGGCCATCTACTGTAATCAGATTGGTGACTACCCTAATTGTCATCAGAGAGCCTTTATCCAGTAACTGATGGAAGCAGATGCAGAGATCCACAACCAAGCACTGGGCTGAGCTCCAGGAGTCCTCTTGAAGAAAGCAAGGAGGGATTATATGAGCCAAGGGGGGAGGGGGGAGGTTCAAGGTCATAATGGGGAAGGCCACAAAGACTGCTGACCTGAGCTAATGGGAGCACAAGGACTCTTGACCAACAGTTAGGGAGCCTGCATGGTACCGACCTAGACCCTCTTCATGTGTGTGACAGTTGTGTAGCTTGGTCCGTTTATAAGGATCCTAGCAGTGAGATCAGGACATGTCCCTGGCATTTAGCTGACTTTTGGGAACCTGTTCTGCATGCTGGACTACCTTGCTAAGCCTTGATGCAGGGTGAGGAGTTGGGTCTTGTCATGCTTTGTTCAAACCCATGGGAGACCTGCACCTTTCTGAATGGAGATGGAGAAGGGATGGATGGGGAAGGTGTTAAATGGGAGTCTGGGAAGGAACAGGAGGAGAAGAGAGAGGGAAAACTGTGGTTGATAGGTAAAATAAATGAAAAAATGTTAATTAAGTAAAATACAAATAAAATATAATAACCTTAGGATAGGACTGGCATTCAGCAAGGAGAAAGGAGCTCTGAGAACACAAAAGACACATGGAAATACAGTAGGAACTGTGTCTTTGTATTGCTGTTTCTCCTACGACACTTGCAGAAAACTCTCCTAAGTCAGTTCCTAAAGCAATGGAACTGTATTTTATCTTGAAAAGATTACAGGGTTCTAAGACAGAGTGAGAGGATGGCCAGTTGTCATTGGGGAAACACCTATAAAACAGCACATGATTTATATATATATATTTTTTTACAACTGACAACTTCCCAAATCATAGAATTGCACTAGCACTGAAATAAGTGTGTACCAATGTCAGAAGCATTACCTTGCTCTCAAGTCTGTGAGCTGTATTCTCACAGTAGGACAATCATCATGAGGCCTGTAAGGAATGTTTCGAGTGTGTCCCACTATACACGCACTTTGAGAATAAGTATGTGCACTGTGGGTAATAAATATAGAATAGATTTGTGCCCACATGAGTAATGGCACAATAAAAGAGGGAATGCCAAGGCATGCACAGCTCACGAGCTTGTGGGAAATGACTAGACAGAGGGAGTAAGGGCATTAACACATGTTCCTATGGTCTGCTAAAGTGAGGAAGAGGAGCAACATGGTCCAAGGGAAGGCCAGTGCTAGTTGAAGGAAATACAATGTTTTTTTTGTTTGTTTGTTTGCTTGTTTTTTTTTTTTTTGTATGAAGAAACATTCATATAAGAGGAGTCAGAAAGGTGTTGCTACAAATTTGAAGGAATAACTTGTACAGAAATCTGTTGTCTCCTGTCCAAGAGGATGAGTCTCAAACAAAATAAATAGGGAAACAGAAAGCAACCTGAGCACTGATATTCCCCTTTCTCTGCTTCCTGTTGGGACCAAGGACCAATATTCTCCTGCTACTCCGCCTTCCTAGCCATCATGGATTGGATTGCTAAATCTTGAGCCAACCTATATCATTCTGTTTTGCGTTCATTTCTGCTGCTGTGAAAAAAATACCTTAGCAAAAAGTAAGTTAATGAGAAAGCGTTTATTTGTGTTACAGTTAATTTTGAGGAACCCAAGGCTGGAGATGGAAGCAGCTAGTCCCAGCCACAGTCAAAGCATAAAGGCAGGGAATGCATGAATGTCCACTTGTGCTCAGCCACTCTACACTTACACTGTGCAAACCCAAATGAGAGGGCCTTCCTAACTCAGTTACGCTAATCTTGTTAATTCCTCACAGATGTGCACAGAAGCCAGCTTCATCCAGAAAATCCACTGATACTCTTCATCTATGCTGATTACCTCAAGTTGACAGTTATAAGTAACCATCATGCCTTCGTTCCATACTTGTTTCTTGGTAAGTATTTGGTCACAGTAAAAGAAAAATAAGTAATAGGCTCACACTTTACATGGAATGATAAAACATGGTGGGTTTAGGTTTAAGTTCATTACAAATTTGAAAGAAAACCTGTAAAGTTCTATATAAATAAATAAATAAATAACATAAAGTAAATGAAACAAAATAACTAATCCCATAATTTTGAGTGAAATATGAGAAAGAGGATGATGCAGAAGAAATCACTTCCATTCAGTCAGAAGAAGAACCTTTCCAGCAAGTGAATAAAAAGAGGCTTTCAGTAGATTCTCTGATAAGAAGTAATAGCAAAGATGCATGAAGGAAGGAAGGAAAATTCACTATAGTTGCTCTTGGAACAGTAACCTCCCTTGGCTCTGAAAGCAGTACATATCACAAAACAGACAGAATCTGAAAGAGTTTCTTTGTTACTTGCCCAGCACTATTTCTTACAGACCTCGGGAAGAAACAAGATAAAAATATTCAAAATTATTCTATCACCTAAGGTCTAAAAGAGCTCTCTGTGAAAATTCTCTTTTATAAACCAAAATTGGAAGTCGTATTTTAGTCTGTGTGAGCTAAATTGGTCTTTCTGACTCTTTATCTCACCATTTGTTAGTATAGAATCTCAAATAGACCATCTGTTCTGCACATTCCCTTATCTAAGATGAAAAACACAACTGCTACAGGAGATGAGAAGAGAGGGGAGACCACTGACCTCACACTGGGGTCACTGGCTGGATTAGCTTCCTGCTGTTACAGCTCGTTAGCTATTGGGCCATGGTGTGGAGTGAGCTATTCATGCAAGGATTTAGGAAGACCCCCTATTTACAGAAATGAAGAAAATGAAGTCAAAGGATTCTTACCTAAGGAGCACATAAAACAATGAAAATAGTTAAAGCAGAATAACTTAGGTGCATCTGTGAAATATTTTAGCCATCTACCTTTGAAATTAGACATCTTATTTTTATCTCAATTTGACTTTCTATAATGATATAGGAACAAAATCTTAATATTCCTTTCATTACAGAGGCCTTAGACTGATGCTTCTTGACACTATGTACGACATTAGTTTGTTGTAGCTTCTTGGGGGGAGATGGATAATTAAATTAATTACCTCCTTATTCATTGTGGAGACTGCAATCAAGACAGGATGTCTCTCCAATCTCTTGATATTTAATTTAAATTCAGCAAGGAACATTTTGAAACATGCTACACACATTTTTTTTCCATTTTTTTGATACGTGGCATCTCAGTGTAGCCTGCATTATTTAAAGACAACTGATTAACATTAAAAGCAAAATAAAAAAGTTGTTGTTGGGGCAAAAATATTAAGTCTTAAGGATAATTTAATAAATTGGACTGAACAAAGGTCTATAAAGCAATGTGATTTTGAGTATATTTTACCTCATTTCAACATGGTAAAATGCTGTGTGGAAATATTACCCTAGCCAAAGAAGAAATGGTGATTTACCACTTCTACCTGCATTAAAACATGATGAAAATTAGCCGTTATATGTCCGTCTGGTGCTTTTCATGGAATTGACCTTGTGAATAATAGGCGGCCCAGTTTCTAGGGAGATCATCATTAATGGGCATTAAATGGATTCCAGGACAGTGGAATCCTATGGAGATTCCCTCAGGATGTTTTCCAGTGAATGCACCTTGGTAAAAAAATGTACTTTGCAGACATATGCAAGCCTAACAAAATCTTTAGAGTGCTAATGTGCTCTTATTTCTCATATGACTGCCAAAGAAACAAAGTTTGGCTAAAACATTTTAGGTTCAGGATTTTAAATTTGGAAATAAAAGTATGTTAATGTTAAGCAAACTTTTTTTTAAATATCAATAATGCATATGACTTCCATACGTAGTGCCATCTTTCATAAATATTTCTGTGTCCCATGTTGTAGCTGGAAGACACAATTCAGGTCCAAAGTAATGCCAGGCACACAGTAATTTCTTACAGTGTTTTGATTTACTTTTTGGGCAATTCTGTCCCTCAGAGTACATGGAATAATCTTTAAACCCAAAGAAACAATGTTCCCTTTCAGAATGTTAAGTTAGTTGCTTTTGTTACCACATGGTAATAAAAAAGTCCTTTGTAAAGAAACATGCTGCAGAAATCTCAGAGAACACCCAAAGAAGTTAAAAGTAGGAAGCTACTTAGCTGCTCAGTTGTGCATTCTCCATTGCCTGTGTTTTCAATAGGTTTTTCATTGCTGTTAGACCTTGTAGAGAAAGCTTAGGAAATGCCTCTCAGTATTTTGTCAATAACAATTAATAGATTCCATACCAAGAGTCATGCTAAGCATCCATGTATTATGGAGAGCATGGTCATTTGGTTTATAAATATGGTTTTGATCTAGAAAGAATTCATTTACTGCAGCAGCAAACCATTTTGATTTGAATAAATGTTCTGATTGTTGTTGGGTGACACTTTAGCCAGGATGTGCCTGGCTGCTTTAGAAGGCAAAACCTCAGTGGAACTGTGCTTCTATGGTGATATTTTATTTGTGCTGAAATGTGATTTTATTTGTATTTTAATAAACTTGCCTGGGTATCAGAGCTAAGAGCAAGCCATTAAGCAGAAGTCTGGTAGTGGTAGCATACGCCCTTAATCCGATCACATGGCAGGCAGAATCTCTGTGTGTTCAAGGACACAGCCAGCATGGAGACACACGCCTTTGATCTCAGTACCAACCATAAAGACCTGGAGGTCTGTCTAGATAGACAGTGAAGAGGAAGTCATGTGGTTGGGTTTACAGCCAATGAGAAGGCAGAACAGAAAGGCAATAAAAGGACAGGACAAAGGAAGAAGTTCTCTCTCTCAGGGGAAGGACAGCAGCGAGTAGTAAGATAAGGTGGTCTTAGCTCTTGGCTACTGCTCGATCTCTGGGCTTTTAACTCTTTATTTGGCTAAATTCTTCAGGAGTCCAAGCTTTGTTTGGCTTTTATTTTAAAAAGGATGCATTACTCTCAGGCTAAAACCATGTTCCCATTGTTCTTCAACTATTGCATTTTAAAAGCTATTTTCAAAGTTTTATTCCCAAATCCATTTTATTTTATTTTCCAACTAGGTGGTTATGTTTATAGTCATGGCTTGCTTCAGATCTTCTGACAGAAATACTTCTTTGTTGAACCATTTGATGTTTTGTGTGTGTGTGTGTGTTTTCTTCTTCTTTCAGAAACAAGTAACACTTTTCCAGTTCATAAGAGCTGGCATCTTAGGGCCAGGTGCACCTGAGAGAAAACCATGCTCCATTCTGTCCCCTCATCTTTTCTATCTAGTTTAAAGATGAAAAAAATGAAAAATATAGGTTATGTGTTAAGAGTTTTAAGAAAACATACCTGAAAGAGTGTGGCCAGAAGAGGTGGTAGAGAGAAAGTGAAGAGAAACACAAAACACTTCAATCTTCGCATGGAAACCTAGGAAAACATTGGGATACACTTTTAAATAACTTATTTATTTTTATTTTATGGTTAAAAGTGTTTGTCTGGAGGTATAAATGTGGACCATGTGTGTGCCTGGGCCTCCAGAGGCCAGAAAGGTCATGAAAACTGAAGATAGTTCTTTCTCAAGATCAGCAGCTTCTGAATCATCTCCCAGGCCAAAACATTGAGAATAATATAAGAATTTCATCTATGTCACCTTTCTCACACTGCAGTAACACAGCAATTTGCTATAGGAGGAATAAATGAAGTTTAAAAAGCTCTGAAAGAAAGAAAACACTACAGCGCTCCCCATCAGCTGCTGCATGGCATCCTATTGGGTACCGAAGTCTTCCTTGGTCACCTACCCAAGGCATGACACAAGGTCTGTCCCTCTACCACAGTAGCAAGTACCACAGAATTCTTGATGTCATGGCCCCCAACAAAGCTGACTGTGAGACCGTTGGGCAAAAGCTTCAGTCCCTTTTTCAGGAGCAGGGGATGACTGAGTCCATGTATACCTGAGCATGGACCATGTGTACAGGACCATGGCTAGTTAGCAACCTACATACAATATGTGGAAGCTTGCCAATGTGAGAATGTATCCATATGCATTGGCTTTGCTGGACCTACAATGTTATGGCAGTAAAACACAAGACAAACAAAAAAACTGACAGCCTTTTGAACAAAATAGATGAAAAATAAAAGGATTGAGTCAGGCAGGACTAGGATTAAGTCAGGCAGTACTGGAGAGGTGAAGTGTTCATACTTCTTGCAGAGAAACTATGTCAATATGATGGTCTGATAGACACATAGACCAAAGGGGAGCAACTGGCAGATACTGGTCTAATGCTAATGGGTACCTGTTTGAGTACAACATGAATGATATGATATACATGGAAGAGTGATCTTATCAGAATATTGAAATTCTACTCTTGATGCAATTTGGAAATATGCTCATTCTTAATAAGGTTCTCATTTTGGTTTCAGTAGACCTTCAATTTGGACGTGAAGAAATTATTTGAACATGACTACTTTGTTCTGTAGAGAAGTTCAGTGATTTCCTCCATACTCACTTCCAATTAATTTAGACATTAAACTGTAGTGCTTTAGAAAGAGTTATAAAATGTGAATTAGCTGTGCTTGAATTAAAATTAGAGAAGGGAAAAAACAACAGCAGCAACAGCAAAAAAAATCATAGAGCAGGTTCACCGTGCAGCTTGTGATACCTCGTTAACATGTGAGTCTGTTCATAATCAAAATTTTAGTTTTCTACCGTGCTTCTGACCTTTGTGAAGTTTATATATGTTACATTTCAATAAAGGATGCTTTCTTTGCACTCAATATTTTATTTAGTATTTGTACATGTAGGTAATAGCATGGTTTGATCTGATATAGTGGTTCTCAACCTCCCTAATGCTAGGACACTTTAATATAGTTCCTCATGTTGTGGTGAACCCCAACCATAAAATTATGTCATTGCTACTTCATAACTGCAAATTTGCTACTGTTGAATCTTAATGAGAATCCTGACTCCCAAAGGGGTTGTGATCCACGGGTTGAGAACAATTGATCTGGTACATCATTCTCTTTCTTCCAAAGCCTATTCCTTTGAGCTCCCACAGCCATTGCAATTCTATATAAAACACACACCATAGAGCCTGAATGACTGAGTAGGGAAGCGGCCTCCTACTTTCAATGCTTGTTTGATTTGTGGATCATGCAGCTCTGTAAAGATCAGGTAGTTCAGGCACAGTAACCAAGAGAAGAAACTTAAATCACAAAGAATGACAACACAGGAAACCCATAGCGGGAGAGCGAGACAAAAGCAGGGGTAACAGTGGAACATTCCGTGGGGTGTCATCAAATACTCTTAGCATCAGATTAGGTACCAAGGAAAGGCTAACATTCAACTTCACTTTCAGAACAAAAGGAAATTTGCCTGTGTGTAGTCACATCACAAGTTGGTATAATTCCATTGGAAAACATTTGACGCTTCCTATAAAACTTAAGCATACTCGTTTCCTTTGGGCTAATCACTTTATTTTTTGCTGCATAATCAGGACACATGTTAATAGTGACAAGATGTATGTTTGCAGTCAAATTATTCATAGTAAAGTGGCGAATTTTATGTAATTATGTAGATATGATATTAAAGAAGGAAAAATTCTTCCTCATAAGTAGTTTAGATTAATAGTGAGACCTCATTTCAGTTCTCCACTCCTGTCCCTCTGTCTTGCATCTGTCTGTGGCCTGTGGTCTCTCTATTGACGTTATGTGGGTTTGATGTCTGTCTGTCCCTGTTGTATGGCCCTAATAGAAAGGTTTCCTCTGTGTATATTGAACAGCAATAAAATAGAGTATGGCAAAGGAAAAGATTTTATTTAATACCTTTAAATTTATATATCATGATTGGAAATTGTACTTCCTTTTTTCTCTTCGTAATCCTCTGCTATACCTTATTACTACCTTTCCCTTCATTTTTATGCTGCCCCTCTCTCACACTTTCTCTCTTTTCTCTCTCTTCCCTCTTCCTTGTTCCTTCCCTTTCTCTCCCTTTCCCTTTTTTGTCCTCTTTTTTAATACTCAATCTCTTTAGTGCTGACTGAGTTATGGCAGGCAGAGTTTCTGTGTAGGCAAGGACACAGCCAAGTGTGGTGACACACGCCTTTAACCCCAGTACCAACCATAGAGATCTGGAGGTCTGTATAGACAGACAGTGATGAGGAAGTCATGTGGCTGGGCTTAGAGCCAATGAGAAGGCAGAACAGCAAAGCAATATAGCCACAGGTTAGACAGGAAGAAGCTCTCTCTCTCTCTGGGGAAGCAACGGCAAGGTGGTAATCTAAGGCTAGTCATGGTTATTCACTATTTCTCTGATCTCTTCGGCTATTACCTCTGTATTTGGCTCTGTGTTTCTTATTTAATAAGACTTTTTAGAAATTTGTCTACATATGGGAGTGACCAACAATTTTCCATTTGGGTTTAAAGATCATACTCCATAAAAAGGTCCTCATGTCTGGTATCATTAACTGAGCTAAAGTCACCTGACTGTCTAGGTCATATACCCTAGGGGAGAGTCTCATACTATTATTCCGCTAGATGGACATACTACTAAGCTGACTCCTAATGCATTTCTCATCACTAATCAGAGAAGTTTCTTTTATACAGTAGATTTGATTAATAAAGAGACCAAAACCTGGTCAATCTGCAGAAATACTTTTCATTTAAATGAAAGCCATTATTTCACATATTCAAAATTCACATAGAGTAGATGATTTATTTCATGGGTACATTGAATACAGTTGAAGTGTAAACTTCATTTTAAATGATCTATGGTTAACAGATCCTACCTTAAGACACTGGCTAGTGCTGTGTTTCTCTCTAAGTAGCATACTATTTTACTAATTGTAAACTGTCTTTCTTTACATTATGCTACAATTTAGTGGTTCTTTCTTGTCTTATATTTCAAAATGTCATGTGATAGTAGAATCTCAAGTCAAATTCCAATTACTCTTACATTCTCCCCCTCGGTGTGTGTGTGTGTGTGTGTGTGTGTGTGTGTGTGTGTGTGTGAGTGTGTGTGTATGTTCATGTATATATGGAATTCATTTTTTGCATAGTTATATAAGCACATATATAATATATACCTGTGTAGGTTGTGGAAGAGGCCAGGCTAAGATGTCCTGCTTCATGTACCACCCTTGTTTGTGAAGCAGGGTTTCCTACTGGGTTGGAACATACTTCATAGAATGATTGACCAGCAAGACTCAGAAATCCATCCACCTGGCTTTCTCCTTGAAGGCTGGAAGTGCAAGGACCAGGCATGGCATTTTACTTAATGAGTGTTTTGTGTATTGAACTAAGTCCTGCATACTTGCAGGACTAACATTTTACTGACTGAAATACTTCAGCTCATTATTTTGTTGTATTTGTAAACTAAATACAAGCATCGCTGCTAAAAGTACATTTTATCAATGCTCAGGAGTATAAAGAGAAACCAAGGAATCACATTAGGAAGCCATTATAGTGTCCTATCACTGTTCATTCCTATTCCCAGCTACAAAATAAATCCAATCACTGAAACATTAACAATAGGAAACACCGAGTCTACTTTATAAAGAAAAGTTTCACGTGTATGAAATTGTATCAAGTAAAAAAAGGAGCAGGCACCAAAGAGAGCAGAACTTGGATCTATGCTAATGTCTTAATAAAGTAACTAGTTCCCCAAGGAGCTGATCCTGCTTCTCTTAATATTCAATATTCAATTCACATCATGAGGACTAGTTGTGCAGCATTATGTTACATCACTGATATTCTATTATATATCATCTCTGAAGAACAAGCACAGCTCAGTTTAGCAATAAAGTATTCTACTTCCAAGATTTTGACTTGTGATTAACACAATTATCTCTTTTGCTATAAGGAGAAGAGATTATATTGGATGGTTCTGTTTCCTGCAGCAAACTAATTTTCTGCATGACCAGCAATGATGTAATGTTGGGGATTTTAATAAGAGGCAATTATTTTCAAAATTAAACCTTAGACAGAATGCAGATTGTAATAATATGGCTGAGATGTGCAGAAAATTGTGTCACTTTAAAATAACTCTTTATTTCTCAATGTGCTTTTGTGAGAACTGCGAAATAAAGGACACATGACAGCAACAGAAAAAAATTCCCATGTCTTCTGGAAATGCACCATAATATTGAAGCTGACAAGGTAATATTCCCATTTAATGTGTTCCATAATTGAATGTGCTATATTGCTTTCATCTTTGAAATAAAATATTTTTATGGAGACAAGGAAGTAAGAAAAGTGAGTATGATAATGATGGTTTGCTTACCAAACAGAAAATGTTAATATTAATCTTTGGAAAATAATCAAAGATCCAAAGCAAATTTGAACAAAACTAAGTTATCAGACATCTACTTGAAAATACAGCTATCAGAAGTTATTGTTAGGATATTGAAATTGAGGTCATCTTTGTGGACATCTAACAATGTACTGAAGCTGCTCGTATTCTTCTACGGATAATCCCCTCTTGAAATTAGGTTTCATATTATAGGATAGTGTGAGTAGGGTTTAGAAAATGTTTTGAAACTCATCTAAAAAGACTGGACAGAGAAGAGGATAAACTTAAGAAAGTACTTACTAATCTTTAAAAGAACCTCATCTATTTTCATGTGAATTATTTCCCATGAGTTTTCATTAGTGAGCATTTTTGGTCTTAAAATTAATTTTTCTTATTCACCTTTCAGAATGTTATACTATACTTACACATATATATGTTGATTGGTATGTGTGTATACCAATAAACACATATATGGATCCTTATTTACTTTGTGAGACAAAGTGATTTCATTTAAATATTATGTACTCTTAGTCCATCCATTTTTTGTGACTTTAGTTTTCCTTAGATCTGAATGATATTTCATTTTATATATGCACCAAATTTACCCTGGTAATTCATCTGTTGGTAGACAACTAGGTCGGGCCTGTTTCCTTGCAGACATGAATACAGCAGGAACAAAGAGGGTATAAATATCTCTCAAGGTATGTATACAGTTCTCTTAGTGTATGCCCAGTAACGACATTGCTGGGCCATATAACATTTCTATATTTATTTTTCTTAGGAATTTGCATATTGATTTCCATATCATTTGTATTAGTTTTCACTCACACCAGAAGCAAATGAATCATCTTTCTTTCCATCTTTTCAAACTTGTTCTGTCAGATCTTGACAGTAGTCATGCCTCCTTGAGTAAGATTGCATCTCAAAGTAGTTTTATTGCATATCCCTGATAACGAGGGAAGATTAACACCTTCTTTTACAATAATTATTGGTGGCTGGAGATATACAGATTATCAGTTGGGAGCATTGGCTACTCTTCAACAACGGGTTCAATCCTCAGCAGTCACATGGCAGCTTACAACGCTTTGCAATTCCAATTCCAGGGGATATGATGTCTACTTCTGGACTCTGAGTGCACCAAGCAAATATGTGGTACACAAAAATGCATGGAAGTGCCAGGCAGTGGTGGCACACGCCTTTAATCCCAGCACTCGGGAGGCAGAGCCAGGCAGATCTCTGTGAGTTCGAGGCCAGCCTGGGCTACCAAGTGAGTTCCAGGAAAGGCGCAAAGCTACACAGAGAAACCCTGTCTCGAAAAACCAAAAAAAAAAAAAAAAAAAAATGCATGGAAGTGAAATAGCCATACACACAAGATGAAATATAAGTAAATGTTTTTAAAGAGTTACTGATCATTTGTACTTCTTTGAAGACTCTTTACTCAGTTCATCAGCCTGCTTGTTGACTGACAGTTTTATATCATTAATTTTCTGTGGTTATTTGTAACTTGTGAATATTACCCTATTTTTGAAGTATAACTCATAAATATTTTCTCTCATTTTGTAGGCTGTCTATGTGCTCTACTGATGGTTCGCTTTTCTGAACAGAGGTAGGATAGCTGCTTTATACATTCATTTATCATCTGAACCTCAGATCATCCTTCCTGGAACTTTTATATCATTTCTCAAAGAGGAGAGTGGTGGGTAAATAAAAAGTAAGACCACTTTTTATACGTTTTATTTTTTATAATATTTTAATTATAATAAGGAATTTGTATTGATGTCATTATTTTACATTAATTACACACATAACACGTTTTTCCCAAGGGTGTGTTCCTAGTCACTGTATGTCCAGCCATTATGTGTTCTTGACATTCATGCAAGCAATAGATCCGTCCTGACTCTGCAGGAAAGTGAATCGGACTAGGTGCAAAATGACAGACAAGGTGCAAAATGACGGACAAGGTGCAAAATGGCCTGTGTCGTTAGAGCTGCCCATCACAAAAAGCCATCTCTAGACATTTAGCACCACTGCTGGTTTGTTTTCTTGTTATAAAGCTCTCTATTATATTGGCCTGTGTAGGCTCTGGAAGACACTTTGTAAACCACATATAGATTAGCCCTGGACTATGTCTAGGGTCCAGGTAAAGATAAGGCGTTCATGCATCAGCCAGATTTCCAAGTCTGTTGCATCTAATCTAAGGAACATCTATCGCTCTACCTGAAAATTAAGTCATAATTACGGAAAAAAAAAATCATGGGTCAGAAAGATTGCTCAGCAGATAAAAGCACTTGTTGCAAAACTGGGGGACCTGAGTTCTATCCTGTGAACCTAAATAAAAGTATAAGGAGAAAGCAGATTCCACAAAGTTGTTACACACACACTTAATAACAATACACACAATAACAACAACAATAATAAAAATAATAACAATAAAATTGTAAGAAAAAATAGCACTAGCAAACAAAAAGATTGCTAAAGTAAAACCATATTGTACCTTAAGACTAACTGCCATATTATTTCATACTGCCACGTTTTTGACCAGTGTTGCTCTTTGGTATTCAGTAACAGTAAATTAGATTTTCAAAAGAACTACAAAATAAAAAGTCATAAATTGTTCTCACCATTCTATTCCTTAACATATCAAAATTGTTAAATAATTCTTATATTCAGTACTAGACACAAAATGTTCAGTCTATTAGACCCCTACAGCTACTTACCTCAAAGCGTCTTAAGGTAACATACACTATCTAACAGAGTTAGTGTAGTTCGCGAGTTTAGATAGAACTTGCAGACTGAAGTCGTATTTTTCCAAAACTTATAGATTAATGCTCACAGGTTTCTGTAACAAAGCTACAACATGGCTAATACTTATTTTATGTACAATGTGAATTTACTCTAGGTAGCATACATGGTAGGGCACACTCATCAGGAAAGACTTGAATCAAATCCAGCCGGACTCTTATTCCATCCAGTTTCTTAGTGCATGATGTACTATAAATGGCTCTGAAAATCTGACTGCCATCCTCCCTCTACCCTGCTGGCTGGGCTCCCTGCTCTTGTTGGTTTGTTTTTGTTTTTGTTTTTGTTTTGTTTTGTTTGTTTTTCTTTACCTGATGCATGTTCATTCCTTGAATCCAGTTGGCCACTCAGTTACCATAGGCAAATAATAATATTTAAAACTTCAAATTTTATGGAATTTTATTTCCTCAGTATATGGAATTTGGAGAAAATAATTTAATCCCCCCCCATTGAAAGAAATTCTTTATGTAAACACTTCTACAGTGCCAAAGATCTCAAATAATTTGATAGTATCAGAAGCTTTTGAAATACTTTTTGTTTTTTCTTCTTCCTTTTATTATTTTTGTTGTTTAATTTTGTTTTCTGTTGCTTATTTATTTTTATTAATCTAAGTTCTCAGGCATCTCAGGCTATCCTTTAACATTTTGTATAGCTGAGGTTGACTTTGAATTGCTGATCTTCTTGTCTCTACTTCCTAGGTAAGAAGATTGCAGGAATGTTCAAACACACAATTAACACATTCTTTGGAGTTATTTTGCTAAGTACAACCTACAATATTAATATTGGACTATGACAAATTGGGGCTAAAGATTCTATATTTGTCAATAGTAACCAATTTGAGTTCTGCTGCCTGTTAATGCATTTACCACTATATATTATTAAAATGTGAAGAAATTTATCATTTACATGTATTGAATTCATTTACATTTTACAAACTCAACAAATATACTTATATATGTTTAATATAGTTCTGTTTACTTTATGTATACTTCTTTACGCTGTTAAATCATGAAAGCAATGACCTGGTGAAATTATTTGGTTTCTTTGTTCACTGAAAATTATTTGTTTCTTCAATCCATTTTATGTCTAGTTTCATATCTGCCAACTGAGTAATCAAAACCACTCATTTGTATTCTTCTTACAATGGAAGTCAGACCTGAAAAATATCAGAAGAAAGAGGGCGTGATGGCAGCCAAAAGTTATGAAAGAAAGATGAGTTTCAGAAAGCATAAATCAGTAAGGTCCTGCTACTTTAACCGCTTTCTACTATCAGGTAAAGGTTATGTCGAGGAGTGTTTGAATTATTATAATATATGGAAAACTAGAGAGAAATGAAATAATTTTTTACAGATACTGATAACTGTCTCTTGTGGGGCTTGCCCTGCATACAACATATTTAATGGGAATTTAGTAGCTGTCAAGGCCAACAGGAATAAAAGATACATTTCTCAGTTTAGTCAAGTGCCGTGCAACCAAAGGAATAGATATATGTCTCACTTCTAGTTTCATTTCTGCTGCATGATGAAAAACCTGGTCAAAATAACTTATGGAAGAGTGTATTTTAGCTCATAATTTGGACTAAACATCATTACTGGGGAAGCCAAGTCAGGAATTCAAGTAAGTAGTCACATCATATGCACAGTCAAGAACAGACACACGTGAATGACCCATGCAGTCTGCTTGTTTGTCTAGTTCATACTCGTCAAGCTTTCTCTATGCTTACAGATGTCAGGCTCTACCCCATGAAATGGAACCACCAAAACCAGAATGGGTCTTCCTACTACAATTAAAAATCAAGGTAATCCTTCAAACACATATTCACAGGCAAGCTTGATCTAGACAATTGTTCAATTGTAACTACCTTCCTCGGTGAGTGGAGGCTATATCAAGATGATAGTTAAAAACTAACGACTATAGCCTGACTATACAAAGATTTTGACTCCATTGAAGAAGACTAAAACACCTCAAAAGGAAGGGCAAAATTGGGAGTCTAGAAAATATGTGCTTCATCTAATCTATAAAAAAAAATTATTGTGGCAAAACTTTTGATTGTAGTTATCTATAAATAAACCCAACTAGGGCAAGTCCATATTTACTATGATTTTCTGGCCATTGCATTGGCCAATAAGTTGTATACTGATGTATTAAGATCCTTTTCCTCCCACTGGGTTGTCTTGCTCAGGCTTGGTATGAGTGTTTGTACCTAGTCTTATTGCATATTGTTATGCCATGTTCAGTTGATATTCCTGAGATTCTTCTTATTTTCTGAAAAGAAATGGAGGAGGAGTGGATCTGGATATAGGATGAATGTGGGAAGAAACAAGGAGGTGTGGATAGAGGGGAAACTGTGGTTAAGATGTATTGTATGAGAGAAGGGGAAAAAAGAAAATGATCATCAGTAACTGTGATGAGTCAGCAGGAATCTAAACTGGGATAAAAGGATTTCTAACATCTTGATCTGGATGGACTCTTCCCAGTGACTTCATACTTTTTAGCTAAAGTGGATGCACACACTCTTCCTTTTCCTATCTGTCAGGAAAGATCAGCCCAGTGAAAAAGGAATATCATCCTAAGAGAATCACCCCCATTCCCACCTCCTCCAAGGCAAGGTCTTCCCTGGGGATTCAGCCCAGCCTGGTAGATTCAGTTGAGGCAGGTCCAGTCCTCTCCTCCCTGCACCAAGGCTGAGCAAAGTGTCTCACCATAGGCACTAGGCTCCAAAAAACCACCTCATGCACCAAGGACAGATCCTGGTCCCACTGCCTGGGGAATAGGAGTGTTTCCCTTGCTCCACATCCTCTCCAACATAAGCTGTCTTCAGTGTAAAAGCACAGGGACAAATAGCCAAACTAGCAGAAATACATGAACTGTGAACTAATAGCTGAGGAGCCCCCATGGAACTGGACCAGGCCCTCTGGATAAGTGAGACAGTTGATGAATTTGAAC